>CM051363.1:20577085-20627799 GCA_028015245.1 Cardamine occulta | reverse complement strand
ACCATTAGAAACTCCTATGAGATTCTTAGAACTAATGAACTATGGGATAAGCTATAATGCTTGTTTCTTACTTTGATTTGCTTTAACACCTTTCTTGAACATCTCAAAGCAGTTGTAAAAGATTCACCGCCTTTGACTATACTTCCACACTTTGATTCACTCTTATTTGCATCTTGAAGGTTCATAATTCCGCTTATAGGTGAATCAGCTTGAAAATGGCCAAATCCTTGTCAATGAAAAGCATTGATTCTTCATATTCACATCAATAGGTGTTGTTTAAGCCTCCATATATGTCTTCTTGCTACAACCCCCCTAGTGCCCCGTTAGAAACGCCTGTGAGTTTCTTAGAACTAACAGAACTATGGGATAAGCTATAATGCCTGTTTCTTACTTTGATTTGCTTCTACACCTTTCTTGAACATCTCAAAGCAGTTGTAAAAGATTCACCGCTTTTAACTATACTTCCACACTTTGATTCACTCTTATTTGCATCTTGAAGGTTCATAATTCCGTTTATAGGTGAATCAGCTTGAAAATGGCCAAATCCTTGTCAATAAAACCATTGATTCTTCATATTCACATCAATAGGTGTTGTTTAAGCCTCCATATGTGTCTTCTTGCTACAACGCCCCTTATTCACCATTAGAAACTCCTATGAGATTCTTAGAACTAACAGAACTATGGGATAAGCTATAATGCTTGTTTCTTACTTTGATTTGCTTCTACACCTTTCTTGAACATCTCAAAGCAGTTGTAAAAGATTCACCGCCTTTGACTATACTTCCACACTTTGATTCACTCTTATTTGCATCTTGAAGGTTCATAATTCCGTTTATAGGTGAATCAGCTTGAAAATGACCAAATCCTTGTCAATGAAACCATTGATTCTTCATATTCACATCAATAGGTGTTGCTTAAGCCTCCATATGTGTCTTCTTGCTACAACGCCCCTTATTCACCATTAGAAACACCTATGAGATTCTTAGAACTAACAGAACTATGAGATAAGCTATAATGCTTGTTTCTTACTTTGATTTGCTTCTACACCTTTCTTGAACATCTCAAAGCAGTTGTAAAAGATTCACCGCCTTTGACTATACTTCCACACTTTTATTCACTCTTATTTGCATCTTGAAGGTTCATAATTCCGTTTATAGGTGAATCAGCTTGAAAATGGCCAAATCCTTGTCAATGAAACCATTGATTCTTCATATTCACATCAATAGGTGTTGTTTAAGCCTCCATATGTGTCTTCTTGCTACAACGCCCCTTATTCACCATTAGAAACACCTATGAGATTCTTAGAACTAACAGAACTATGGGATAAGCTATAATGCTTGTTTCTTACTTTGATTTGCTTCTACACATTTCTTGAACATCTCAAAGCAGTTGTAAAAGATTCACCGCCTTTGACTATACTTCCACACTTTGATTCACTCTTATTTGCATCTTGAAGGTTCATAATTCCGTTTATAGGTGAATCAGCTTGAAAATGGCCAAATCCTATTCAATGAAACATTGATTCTTCATATTCACATCAATAGGTGTTGTTTAAGCCTCCATATGTGTCTTCTTGCTACAACCCCTATTATACGCTCTTAGAATCTCCTATGAGATTCTTAGAACTAACAGAACTATGGGATAAGCTATAATGCTTGTTTTTTACTTTGATTTGCTTCTACACCTTTCCTGAACCTCTCAAAGCAGTTGTCAAAGATTCCCCGCCTTTTGACTATACTTCCACACTTTGATTCACTCTTATTTGCATCTTGAAGGTTCATAATTCCGCTTATAGGTGAATCAGCTTGAAAATGGCCAAATCCTTGTCAATGAAAACCATTGATTCTTCATATTCACATCAATAGGTGTTGTTTAAGCCTCCATATGTGCCTCTCTTGCTACAACGCCCCTTATTCACCATTAGAAACTCCTATGAGATTCTTAGAACTAACTGTAACCATGGGATAAGCTTATAATGCTTGTTTCTTACTTTGATTTGCTTCTACACCTTTCTTGAACATCTCAAAGCAGTTGTAAAAGATTCACCGCCTTTGACTATACTTCCACACTTTGATTCACTCTTATTTGCATCTTGAAGGTTCATAATACCGCTTATAGGTGAATCAGCTTGAAAATGACCAAATCCTTGTCAATGAAAACCATTGATTCTTCATATTCACATCAATGGGTGTTGTTTAAGCCTCCATATGTGTTTTCTTGCTACAACGCCCTTATTCACCATTAGAAACTGCTATGAGATTCTTCGAACTAATGTAACTATGGGATAAGCTATAATGCCTGTTTCTTACTTTGATTTGCTTCTACACCTTTCTTGAACATCTCAAAGCAGTTGTAAAAGATTCACCGCCTTTGACTATACTTCCACACTTTGATTCACTCTTATTTGCATCTTGAAGGTTCATAATTCCGTTTATAGGTGAATCATCTTGAAAATGGCCAAATCCTTGTCAATAAAACCATTGATTCTTCATATTCACATCAATAGGTGTTGTTTAAGCCTCCATATGTGTCTTCTTGCTACAACGCCCCTTATTCACCACTAGAAACACCTATGAGATTCTTAGAACTAACAGTACTATGAGATAAGGTATAATGCTTGTTTCTTACTTTGATTTGCTTCTACACCTTTCTTGAACATCTCAAAGCAGTTGTAAAAGATTCACCGCCTTTGACTATACTTCCACACTTTTATTCACTCTTATTTGCATCTTGAAGGTTCATAATTCCGTTTATAGGTGAATCAGCTTGAAAATGGCCAAATCCTTGTCAACGAAAACCATTAATTCTTCATATTCGGGTCAATAGGGGTTGGTTAAGCCTCCATATGTGTCTTCTTGCTACAACACCCGTTATGTACCACTAGAACTTCCTAGGAGAGGCTTAGAACGAGCAGAACGATGGGATATGCTATAATGCTTGTGTCGTACTTTGTTTTGCTTCTACACCTTTCTTGAACATCTCGAAGCCGTTCTAAAGGGTTCTCTGTCTTTGACTATACTTCCGCACTTTGATTCCCTCTTCTTTGCATCTTGAAGGTTCATAATTCCGCTTATAGGTGAATCCGCTTGAAAATGGCCAAATCCTTGTCAATGAAAACCATTGATTCTTCATATTCACATCAATAGGTGTTGTTTAAGCCTCCATATGTGTATTCTTGATACAACGCCCTTATTCACCATTAGAAACTCCTATGAGATTCTTAGAACTAATGAACTATGGGATAAGCTATAATGCTTGTTTCTTACTTTGATTTGCTTCTACACCTTTCTTGAACATCTCAAAGCAGTTGTAAAAGATTCACCGCCTTTGACTATACTTCCACACTTTGATTCACTCTTATTTGCATCTTGAAGGTTCATAATTCCGTTTATAGGTGAATCAGCTTGAAAATGGCCAAATCCTTGTCAATGAAACCATTGATTCTTCATATTCACATCAATAGGTGTTGTTTAAGCCTCCATATGTGTCTTTTTGCTACAACTCCCAAATTCACCATTAGAAACTCCTATGAGATTCTAAGAACTAACAGAACTGTGGGATAAGCTATAATGCTTGTTTCTTACTTTGATTTGCTTCTACACCTTTCTTGAACATCTCAAAGCAGTTGTAAGGGGTTCACCGCTTTTGACTATACTTTCCACACTTTGATTCACTCTTATATGCATCGTGAAGGTTCATAATTCCGCTTATAGGTGAATCAGCTTGAAAATGGCCAAATCCTTGTCAATGAAAACCATTGATTCTTCATATTCACATCAATAGGTGTTGTTTAAGCCTCCATATGTGTCTTCTTGCTACAACGCCCTTATTCACCATTAGAAACTCCTATGAGATTCTTAGAACTAACTGAACTATGGGATAAGCTTATAATGCTTGTTTCTTACTTTGATTTGCTTCTACACCTTTCTTGAACATCTCAAAGCAGTAGTAAAAGATTCAACGCCTTTGACTATACTTCCACACTTTGATTCACTCTTATTTGCATCTTGAAGGTTCATAATTCCGTTTATAGGTGAATCAGCTTGAAAATGACCAAATCCTTGTCAATGAAACCATTGATTCTTCATATTCACATCAATAGGTGTTGTTTAAGCCTCCATATGTGTCTTCTTGCTACAACGCCCCTTATTCACCATTAGAAACACCTATGAGATTCTTAGAACTAACAGAACTATGAGATAAGCTATAATGCTTGTTTCTTACTTTGATTTGCTTCTACACCTTTCTTGAACATCTCAAAGTAGTTGTTAAAGATTCACCGCCTTTGACTATACTTCCACACTTTGATTCACTCTTATTTGCATCTTGAAGGTTCATAATTCCGTTTATAGGTGAATCAGCTTGAAAATGACCAAATCCTTGTCAATGAAACCATTGATTCTTCATATTCACATCAATAGGTGTTGCTTAAGCCTCCATATGTGTCTTCTTGCTACAACGCCCCTTATTCACCATTAGAAACACCTATGAGATTCTTAGAACTAACAGAACTATGAGATAAGCTATAATGCTTGTTTCTTACTTTGATTTGCTTCTACACCTTTCTTGAACATCTCAAAGCAGTTGTAAAAGATTCACCGCCTTTGACTATACTTCCACACTTTGATTCACTCTTATTTGCATCTTGAAGGTTCATAATTCCAATTATAGGTGAATCAGCTTCAAAATGACCAAATCCTTGTCAATGAAACCATTGATTCTTCATATTCACATCAATAGGTGTTGTTTAAGCCTCCATATGTGTCTTCTTGCTACAACGCCCCTTATTCACCATTAGAAACACCTATGAGATTCTTAGAACTAATAGAACTATGGGATAAGCTATAATGCTTGTTTCTTACTTTGATTTGCTTCTACACCTTTCTTGAACATCTCAAAGCAGTTGTAAAAGATTCACCGCCTTTGACTATACTTCCACACTTTGATTCACTCTTATTTGCATCTTGAAGGTTCATAATTCCGTTTATAGGTGAATCAGCTTGAAAATGGCCAAATCCTTGTCAATGAAACCATTGATTCTTCATATTCACATCAATAGGTGTTGTTTAAGCCTCCATATGTGTCTTCTTGCTACAACGCCCCTTATTCACCATTAGAAACACCTATGAGATTCTTAGAACTAACAGAACTATGGGATAAGCTATAATGCTTGTTTCTTACTTTGATTTGCTTCTACACCTTTCTTGAACATCTCAAAGCAGTTGTAAAAGATTCACCGCCTTTGACTATACTTCCACACTTTGATTCACTCTTATTTGCATCTTGAAGGTTCATAATTCCGTTTATAGGTGAATCAGCTTGAAAATGGCCAAATCCTTGTCAATAAAACCATTGATTCTTCATATTCACATCAATAGGTGTTGTTTAAGCCTCCATATGTGTCTTCTTGCTACAACGCCCCTTATTCACCATTAGAAACTCCTATGAGATTCTTAGAACTAACAGTACTATGAGATAAGCTATAATGCTTGTTTTTTACTTTTATTTGCTTCTACACCTTTCTTGAATATCTCAAAGCAGTTGTAAAAGATTCACCGCCTTTGACTACACTTCCACACTTTGATTCACTCTTATTTACATCTTGAAGGTTCATAATTCTGTTTATAGGTGAATCAGCTTGAAAATGGCCAAATCCTTGTCAATGAAACCAGTGATTCTTCATATTCACATCAATAGGTGTTGTTTAAGCCTCCATATGTGTCGTCTTGCTACAACGCCCCTTATTCACCATTAGAAACTCCTATGAGATTCTTAGAACTAACAGAACTATGGGATAAGCTATAATGCCTGTTTCTTACTTTGATTTGCTTCTACACATTTCTTGAACATCTCACAGCAGTTGTAAGAGATTCACCGCTTTTGACTACACTTCCACACATTGATTCACTCTTATTTGCATCTTGAAGGTTCATAATTCCGTTTATAGGTGAATCATCTTGAAAATGGCCAAAACCTTGTCAATAAAACCATTGATTCTTCATATTCACATCAATAGGTGTTGTTTAAGCCTCCATATGTGTCTTCTTTCTACAACACCCCTTATTCACCATTAGAAACTCCTATGAGATTCTTAGAACTAACAGAACTATGGGATAAGCTATAATGCTTGTTTCTTACTTTGATTTGCTTCTACACCTTTCTTGAACATCTCAAAGCAGTTGTAAAAGATTCACCGCCTTTGACTATACTTCCACACTTTGATTCACTCTTATTTGCATCTTGAAGGTTCATAATCCCGTTTATAGGTGAATCAGCTTGAAAATGGCCAAATCCTTGTCAATGAAACCATTAATTCTCCATATTCACGTCAATAGATCCTGTTTAAGCCTCCATATGTTTCTTCTTGCTACAACTCTCCATATTCACCATTAGAAACTCCTATGAGATTCTTAGAACTAACAGAACTATGGGATAAGCTATAATGCTTGTTTCTTACTTTGATTTGCTTCTACACCTTTCTTGAACATCTCAAAGCAGTTGTAAAAGATTCACCGCCTTTGACTATACTTCCACACTTTGATTCACTCTTATTTGCATCTTGAAGGTTCATAATTCCGCTTATAGGTGAATCAGCTTGAAAATGGCCAAATCCTTGTCAATGAAACCATTGATTCTTCATATTCACATCAATAGGTGTTGTTTAAGCCTCCATATGTGTCTTCTTGCTACAACGCCCATTATTCACCATTAGAAACTCCTATGAGATTCTTAGAACTAATAGAACTATGGGATAAGCTATAATGCTTGTTTCTTACTTTGATTTGCTTCTACACCTTTCTTGAACATCTCAAAGCAGTTGTAAAAGATTCACCGCCTTTGACTATACTTCCACACTTTGATTCACTCTTATTTGCATCTTGAAGGTTCATAATTCCGTTTATAGGTGAATCAGCTTGAAAATGGCCAAATCCTTGTCAATGAAACCATTGATTCTTCATATTCACATCAATAGGTGTTGTTTAAGCCTCCATATGTGTCTTCTTGCTACAACGCCCCTTATTCACCATTAGAAACTCCTATGAGATTCTTAGAACTAACAGAACTATGGGCTAAGCCCATATGCTTGTTTCTTACTTTGATTTGCTTCTACACCTTTCTTGAACATCTCAAAGCAGTTGTAAAAGATTCACCGCCTTTGACTATACTTCCACACTTTTATTCACTCTTATTTGTATCTTGAAGGTTCATAATTCCGTTTATAGGTGAATCAGCTTGAAAATGGCCAAATCCTTGTCAATGAAACCATTGATTCTTCATATTCACATCAATAGCTGTTGTTTAAGCCTCCATATGTGTCTTCTTGCTACAACGCCCATTATTCACCATTAGAAACTCCTATGAGATTCTTAGAACTAACAGAACTATGGGATAAGCTATAATGCCTGTTTCTTACTTTGATTTGCTTCTACACCTTTCTTGAACATCTCACAGAAGTTGTGAAAGATTCGCCGCCTTTGATTATACTTTCGGACTTTGATTCACTCTTATTTGCATCTTGAAGGTTCATAATTCCGTTTATAGGTGAATCAGCTTGAAAATGGCCAAATCCTTGTCAATGAAACCAATGATTCTTCATATTCACATCAATAGGTGTTGTTTAAGCCTCCATATGTGTCGTCTTGCTACAACACCCTTTATTCACCATTAGAAACTCCTATGAGATTCTTAGAACTAACAGAACTATGGGATAAGCTATAATGCTTGTTTCTTACTTTGATTTGCTTCTACACATTTCTTGAACATCTCAAAGCAGTTGTAAAAGATTCACCGCCTTTGACTATACTTCCACACTTTGATTCACTCTTATTTGCATCTTGAAGGTTCATAATTGCGTTTATAGGTGAATCAGCTTGAAAATGGCCAAATCCTTGTCAATGAAACCATTGATTCTTCATATTCACATCATTAGGTGTTGTTTAAGCCTCCATATGTGTCTTCTTGCTACAACACCCCTTATTCACCATTAGAAACTCCTATGAGATTCTTAGAACTAACAGAACTATGGGATAAGCTATAATGCTTGTTTCTTACTTTGATTTGCTTCTACACCTTTCTTGAACATCTCAAAGCAGTTGTAAAAGATTCACCGCCTTGGACTATACTTCCACACGTTGATGCACTCTTATTTGCATCTTGAAGGGTCATAATTCCGCGCATAGTTGAATCAGCTGGAAAGTGGCCAAATCCTTGTCAATGAAAAGCATTGATTCTTCATATTCACTTCAATAGGTGTTGTTTCAGCCTCCACATGTGTCTTCTTGCTACAACTCAAAACATTCACCATTAGAAACTCCTATGAGATTCTTAGAACTAACAGAACTATGGGATAAGCTATAATGCTTGTTTCTTACTTTGATTTGCTTCTACACCTTTCTTGAACATCTCAAAGCAGTTGTAAAAGATTCACCGCCTTTGACTATACTTCCACACTTTGATTCACTCTTATTTGCATCTTGAAGGTTCATAATTCCGGTTATAGGTGAATCAGCTTGAAAATGGCCAAATCCTTGTCAATGAAACCATTGATTCTTCATATTCACATCAATAGGTGTTGTTTAAGCCTCCATATGTGTCTTCTTGCTACAACGCCCAAATTTACCATTAGACACTCCTATGAGATTCTTAGAACTAACTGTAACTATGGGATAAGCTATAATGCTTGTTTCTTACTTTGATTTGCTTCTACACCTTTCTTGAACATCTCAAAGCAGTTGTAAAAGATTCACCGCCTTTGACTATACTTCCACACTTTGATTCACTCTTATTTGCATCTTGAAGGTTCATAATTCCGTTTATAGGTGAATCAGCTTGAAAATGGCCAAATCCTTGTCAATGAAACCATTGATTCTTCATATTCACATCAATAGGTGTTGTTTAAGCCTCCATATGTGTCTTCTTGCTACAACACCCTTTATTTACCATTAGAAATTCCTATGAGATTCTTAGAACTAACAGAACTATGGGATAAGCTATAATGCTTGTTCCTTACTTTTCTTTGCTTCTACACCTTTCTTGAACATCTCAAAGCAGTTGTAAAAGATTCACCGCCTTTGACTATAATTCCTCACTTTGATTCTCCCTTATTTGCATCTTGAAGGTTCATAATTCCGTTTATAAGTGAATCAGCCTGAAAATGGCCAAATCCTTGTCAATGAAACCATTGATTCTTCATATTCACATCAATAGGTGTTGTTTAAGCCTCCATATGTGTCTTCTTGCTACAACGCCCTTATTCACCATTAGAAACTCCTATGAGATTCTTAGAACTAACAGAACTATGGGATAAGCTATAATGCTTGTTTCTTACTTTGATTTGCTTCTACACCTTTCTTGAACATCTCAAAGCAGTTGTAAAAGATTCACCGCCTTTGACTATACTTCCACACTTTGATTCACTCTTATTTGCATCTTGAAGGTTCATAATTCCGTTTATAGGTGAATCAGCTTGAAAATGGCCAAATCCTTGTCAATGAAACCTTTGATTCTTCATATTCACATCAATAGGTGTTGTTTAAGCCTCCATATGTGTCTTCTTTCTACAACTCCCAAATTCACCATTAGAAACTCCTATGAGATTCTTAGAACTAACAGAACTATGGGATAAGCTATAATGCTTGTTTCTTACTTTGATTTGCTTCTACACCTTTCTTGAACATCTCAAAGCAGTTGTAAAAGATTCACCGCCTTTGACTATACTTCCACACTTTGATTCACTCTTATTTGCATCTTGAAGATCTCATAATTCCCCGTATCGTTGAATCAGCTTGAAAATGGCCAAATCCTTGTCAATGAAACCATTGATTCTTCATATTCACATCAATAGGTGTTGTTTAAGCCTCCATATGTGTCTTCTTGCTACAACGCCCATTATTCACCATTAGAAACATCTATGAGATTCTTAGAACTAACTGAACTATGGGATAAGATATAATGCTTGTTTCTTACTTTGATTTGCTTCTACACATTTCTTGAACATCTCAAAGCAGTTGTAAAAGATTCACCGCCTTTGACTATACTTCCACACTTTTATTCACTCTTATTTGCATCTTGAAGGTTCATAATTCCGTTTATAGGTGAATCAGCTTGAAAATGGCCAAATCCTTGTCAATGAAACCATTGATTCTTCATATTCACATCAATAGGTGTTGTTTAAGCCTCCATATGTGTCTTCTTGCTACAACGCCCCTTATTCACCATTAGAAACACCTATGAGATTCTTAGAACTAACAGAACTATGAGATAAGCTTATAATGCTTGTTTCTTACTTTGATTTGCTTCTACACCTTTCCTTAACATCTCAAAGCAGTTGTACACGCTTCACCGCCTTTGACTCTCCTTCCGCACTTTTTTTCCCCTTTAGTTGCCCCTTGAAGGTTCATAATTCCGTTAATAGGGGATTCAGCTTGATAATGACCAAATCCTTGTCAATGAAACCATTGATTCTTCATATGCACATCAATAGGTGGGGTTTAAGCCTCCATATGTGTCTTCTTGTTACAACTGCCACGATTCACCATGAGAAACGCCTATGAGAGGCTTAGAACTAACAAAACTATGGGATAAGCTATAATCCCTGTTTCTTACTTTGATTTGCTTCTACCCCTTTCTTGAACATCTCAAAGCAGTTGTAAAAGATTCACCGCCTTTGACTCTACTTCCACACTTTGCTTCCATCTTATTTGCCTCTTGAACGTTCCTCATTCCGTTTATAGGTGACTAAGCTTGAAAATGGCCACACCCTTGTCAATGAAAACCATTGATTCTTCATATTCACATCAATACGTGTTGTTTAATACTCTATATGTGTCTTCTTGATACAACCCTCCTTATTCACCATTAGAACCTCCTATGAGATTCTTAGAACTAACAGAACCATGGGATAAGCTATAATGCTTGTTTCTTACTTTGATTTGCTTCTACACCTTTCTTGAACATCTCAAAGCAGTTGTAAAAGATTCACCGCCTTTGACTATACTTCCACACTTTGATTCACTCTTATTTGCATCTTGAAGGTTCATAATTCCGTTTATAGGTGAATCAGCTTGAAAATGGCCAAATCCTTGTCAATGCTTTTGATTGACAAGGATTGATTCTTTAAATTCACATCAATAGGTGTTGTTTAAGCCTCCATATGTGTCATGTTGCTACAATTCCCAAATTCACCATTACAAACTCCTATTTGATTCAAAAACATAAGAGAACTATGAGATAAGCTATAATGCTTGTTTCTTACTTTGATTTGCTTCTACACCTTTCTTGAACATCTCAAAGCAGTTGTAAAAGATTCACCGCCTTTGACTATATTTCCACACTTTTATTCACTCTTATTTGCATCTTGAAGGTTCATAATTCCGTTTATAGGTGAATCAGCTTGAAAATGGCCAAATCCTTGTCAATAAAACCATTGATTCTTCATATTCACATCAATAGGTGTTGTTTAAGCCTCCATATGTGTCTTCTTGCTACAACGCCCATTATTCACCATTAGAAACACCTATGAGATTCTTAGAACTAACTGAACTATGGGATAAGCTATAATGCTTGTTTCTTACTTTGATTTGCTTCTACACCTTTCTTGAACATCTCAAAGCAGTTGTAAAAGATTCACCGCCTTTGACTATACTTCCACACTTTTATTCACTCTTATTTGCATCTTGAAGGTTCATAATTCCGTTTATAGGTGAATCAGCTTGAAAATGGCCAAATCCTTGTCAATGAAACCATTGATTCTTCATATTCACATCAATAGGTGTTGTTTAAGCCTCCATATGTGTCTTCTTGCTACAACACCCTTTATTCACCATTAGAAACTCCTATGAGATTCTTAGAACTAACAGAACTATGGGATAAGCTATAATGCTTGTTTCTTACTTTGATTTGCTTCTACACCTTTCTTGAACATCTCAAAGCAGTTGTAAAAGATTCACCGCCTTTGACTATACTTCCACACTTTGATTCACTCTTATTTGCATCTTGAAGGTTCATAATTCCGTTTATAGGTGAATCATCTTGAAAATGGCCAAATCCTTGTCAATAAAACCATTGATTCTTCATATTCACATCAATAGGTGTTGTTTAAGCCTCCATATGTGTCTTCTTGCTACAACACCCCTTATTCACCATTAGAAACTCCTATGAGATTCTTAGAACTAACAGAACTATGGGATAAGCTATAATGCTTGTTTCTTACTTTGATTTGCTTCTACACCTTTCTTGAACATCTCAAAGCAGTTGTAAAAGATTCACCGCCTTTGACTATACTTCCACACATTGATTCACTCTTATTTGCATCTTGAAGGTTCATAATTCCGTTTATAGGTGAATCATCTTGAAAATAGCCAAATCCTTGTCAGTAAAACCATTGATTCTTCATATTCACATCAATAGTGTTGTTTAAGCCTCCATATGTGTCTTCTTGCTACAACGCCCCTTATTCACCACTAGAAACACCTATGAGATTCTTAGAACTAACAGTACTATGAGATAAGCTATAATGCTTGTTTCTTACTTTGATTTGCTTCTACACCTTTCCTGAATATCTCAAAGCAGTTGTAAAAGATTCACCGCCTTTGACTACACTTCCACACTTTGATTCACTCTTATTTACATCTTGAAGGTTCATAATTCCGTTTATAGGTGAATCATCTTGAAAATGGCCAAATCCTTGTCAATGAAACCCTTGATTCTTCCTATTCCCATCAATAGGTGTTGTTTAAGCCTCCATATGTGTCTTCTTGCTACAACGCCCATTATTCACCATTAGAAACACCTATGAGATTCTTAGAACTAACAGAACTATGGGATAAGCTATAATGCTTGTTTCTTACTTTGATTTGCTTCTACACCTTTCTTGAACATCTAAAAGCAGTTGTAAAAGATTCACCGCCTTTGACTATACTTCCACACTTTGATTCACTCTTATTTGCATCTTGAAGGTTCATAATTCCGTTTATAGGTGAATCAGCTTGAAAATGGCCAAATCCTTGTCAATGAAACCATTGATTCTTCATATTCACATTAATAGGTGTTGTTTTAGCCTCCATATGTCTTTTCTTTCTACAACTCCCTTATTCACCATTAGAAACTCCTATGAGATTCTTAGAACTAACAGAACTATGGGATAAGCTATAATGCTTGTTTCTTACTTTGATTTGCTTCTACACCTTTCTTGAACATCTCAAAGCAGTTGTAAAAGATTCACCGCCTTTTACTATACTTCCACACTTTTATTCACTCTTATTTGCATCTTGAAGGTTCATAATTCCGTTTATAGGTGAATCAGCTTGAAAATGGCCAAATCCTTGTCAATGAAACCATTGATTCTTCATATTCACATCAATAGGTGTTGTTTAAGCCTCCATATGTGTCTTCTTGCTACAACGCCCTTTATTCACCATTAGAAACTCCTATGAGATTCTTAGAACTAACAGAACTATGGGATAAGCTATAATGCTTGTTTCTTACTTTGATTTGCTTCTACACCTTTCTTGAACATCTCAAAGCAGTTGTAAAAGATTCACCGCCTTTGACTATACTTCCACACTTTGATTCACTCTTATTTGCATCTTGAAGGTTCATAATTCCGTTTATAGGTGAATCAGCTTGAAAATGGCCAAATCCTTGTCAATGATACCATTGATTCTTCATATTCACATCAATAGGTGTTGTTTAAGCCTCCATATGTGTCTTGTTGCTACAACGCCCCTTATTCACCATTAGAAACTCCTATGAGATTCTTAGAACTAACAGAACTATGGGATAAGCTATAATGCTTGTTTCTTACTTTGATTTGCTTCTACACCTTTCTTGAACATCACAAAGCAGTTGTAAAAGATTCTCCGCTTTTGAATTTACTTTCATACTTTGATTCATTCTTCTCTGCACCTTGACGGTTCATAATTCCGTTTATAGGTGAATCAGCTTGAAAATGGCCAAATCCTTGTCAATGAAACCATTGATTCTTCATATTCACATCAATAGGTGTTGTTTAAGCCTCCATATGTGTCTTCTTGCTACAACACACCTTATTCACCATTAGAACTCCTATGAGATTCTTAGAACTAACAGAACTATGGGATAAGCTATAATGCCTGTTTCTTACTTTGATTTGCTTCTACACCTTTCTTGAACATCTCAAAGCAGTTGTAAAAGATTCACCGCCTTTGACTATACTTTCACACTTTGATTCACTCTTATTTGCATCTTGAAGGTTCATAATTCCGTTTATAGGTGAATCAGCTTGAAAATGGCCAAATCCTTGTCAATGAAACCATTGATTCTTCATATTCACATCAATAGGTGTTGTTTAAGCCTCCATATGTGTCTTCTTGCTACAACGCCCCTAAATTCACCATTAGAAACTCCTATGAGATTCTTAGAACTAACAGAACTATGGGATAAGCTATAATGCTTGTTTCTTACTTTGATTTGCTTCTACACCTTTCTTGAACATCTCAAAGCAGTTGTAAAAGATTCACCGCCTTTGACTATACTTCCACACTTTGATTCACTCTTATTTGCATCTTGAAGGTTCATAATGCCGTTTATAGGTGAATCAGCTTGAAAATGGCCAAATCCTTGTCAATGAAACCATTGATTCTTCATATTCACATCAATAGGTGTTGTTTAAGCCTCCATATGTGTCTTCTGGCTACGACACCACCGATTCACCATCTGTAACTCCTATGAGATTCTTAGAACTAACAGAACTATGGGATAAGCTATAATGCTTGTTTCTTACTTTGATTTGCTTCTACACCTTTCTTGAACATCTCAAAGCAGTTGTAAAAGATTCACCGCCTTTGACTATACTTTCACACTTTTATTCACTCTTATTTGCATCTTGAAGGTTCATAATTCCGTTTATAGGTGAATCAGCTTGAAAATGGCCAAATCCTTGTCAATGAAACCATTGATTCTTCATATTCACATCAATAGGTGTTGTTTAAGCCTCCATATGTGTCTTCTTGCTACAACGCCCTTTATTCACCATTAGAAACTCCTATGAGATTCTTAGAACTAACAGAACTATGGGATAAGCTATAATGCTTGTTTCTTACTTTGATTTGCTTCTACACCTTTCTTGAACATCTCAAAGCAGTTGTAAAAGATTCACCGCCTTTGACTATACTTCCCCACTTTGATTCACTCTTATTTGCATCTTGAAGGTTCATAATTCCGTTTATAGGTGAATCAGCTTGAAAATGGCCAAATCCTTGTCAATGAAACCATTGATTCTTCATATTCACATCAATAGGTGTTGTTTAAGCCTCCATATGTGTCTTCTTGCTACAACGCCCCTTATTCACCATTAGAAACTCCTATGAGATTCTTAGAACTAACAGAACTATGGGATAAGCTATAATGCTTGTTTCTTACTTTGATTTGCTTCTACACCTTTCTTGAACATCTCAAAGCAGTTGTAAAAGATTCACCGCCTTTGACTATACTTTCACACTTTGATTCACTCTTATTTGCATCTTGAAGGTTCATAATTCCGTTTATAGGTGAATCAGCTTGAAAATGACCAAATCCTTGTCAATGAAACCATTGATTCTTCATATTCACATCAATAGGTGTTGTTTAAGCCTCCATATGTGTCTTCTTGCTACAACACCCCTTATTCACCATTAGAAACTCCTATGAGATTCTTAGAACTAACAGAACTATGGGATAAGCTATAATGCTTGTTTCTTACTTTGATTTGCTTCTACACCTTTCTTGAACATCTCAAAGCAGTTGTAAAAGATTCACCGCCTTTGACTATACTTTCACACTTTGATTCACGCTTATGTGCATCTGAGAGGGTCATAATTCCGCTTATAGGTGAATGAGCTTGGAAATGGCCAAATCCTTGTAAATAAAACCACTGATTCTTCATATTCACATCCATAGGTGTTGTTTAAGCCTCCATATGTGTCTTCTTGCTACAACACCTCTTATTCACCATTAGAAACTCCTATGAGATTCTTAGAACTAATAGAACTATGGGATAAGCTATAATGCTTGTTTCTTACTTTGATTTGCTTCTACACCTTTCTTGAACATCTCAAAGCAGTTGTAAAAGATTCACCGCCTTTGACTATACTTCCACACTTTGATTCACTCTTATTTGCATCTTGAAGGTTCATAATTCCGTTTATAGGTGAATCAGCTTGAAAATGGCCAAATCCTTGTCAATGAAACCATTGATTCTTCATATTCACATCAATAGGTGTTGTTTAAGCCTCCATATGTGTCTTCTTGCTACAACGCCCCTTATTCACCATTAGAAACTCATATGAGATTCTTAGAACTAACAGAACTATGAGATAAGCTATAATGCTTGTTTTTTACTTTGATTTGCTTCTACACCTTTCTTGAACATCTCAAAGCAGTTGTAAAAGATTCACCGCCTTTGACTATACTTCCACACTTTGATTCACTCTTATTTGCATCTTGAAGGTTCATAATTCCGTTTATAGGTGAATCAGCTTGAAAATGGCCAAATCCTTGTCAATCAAAAGCATTGATTCTTCATATTCACATCAATAGGTGTTGTTTAAGCCTCCATATGTGTCTTCTTGCTACAACGCCCCTTATTCACCATTAGAAACTCCTATGAGATTCTTAGAACTAACAGAACTATGGGATAAGCTATAATGCTTGTTTCTTACTTTGATTTGCTTCTACACCTTTCTTGAACATCTCAAAGCAGTTGTAAAAGATTCACCGCCTTTGACTATACTTCCACACTTTGATTCACTCTTATTTGCATCTTGAAGGTTCCTAATTACGCTTATAGGTGAATCAGCTTGAAAATGGCCAAATCCTTGTCAATGAAAACCATTGTTTCTTCATATTCACATGAATAGGTGTTGTTTAAGCTTCCATGTGTGTCTTCTGGCTACAACTCCCAAATTCACCATTAGAAACTCCTATGAGATTCTTAGAACTAACAGAACTATGGGATAAGCTATAATGCTTGTTTCTTACTTTGATTTGCTTCTACACCTTTCTTGAACATCTCAAAGCAGTTGTAAAAGATTCACCGCCTTTGACTATACTTCCACACTTTGATTCACTCTTATTTGCATCTTGAAGGTTCATAATTCCGTTTATAGGTGAATCAGCTTGAAAATGGCCAAATCCTTGTCAATAAAACCATTGATTCTTCATATTCACATCAATAGGTGTTGTTTAAGCCTCCATATGTGTCTTCTTGCTACAACGCCCCTTATTCACCATTAGAAACTCCTATGAGATTCTTAGAACTAACAGAACTATGGGATAAGCTATAATGCTTGTTTCTTACTTTGATTTGCTTCTACACCTTTCTTGAACATCTCAAAGCAGTTGTAAAAGATTCACCGCCTTTGACTATACTTCCACACTTTGATTCACTCTTATTTGCATCTTGAAGGTTCATAATTCCGCTTATTAGTGAATCAGCTTGAAAATGGCCAAATCCTTGTCAATGATACCATTGATTCTTCATATTCACATAAATAGTGTTGTTTTAGCCTCCATATGTGTCTTCTTGCTACAACTCCCAAATTCACCATTAGAAACTCCTATGAGATTCTTAGAACTAACAGAACTATGGGATAAGCTATAATGCCTGTTTCTTACTTTGATTTGCTTCTACACCTTTCTTGAACATCTCAAAGCAGTTGTAAAAGATTCACCGCCTTTGACTATACTTCCACACTTTGATTCACTCTTATTTGCATCTTGAAGGTTCATAATTCCGGTTATAGGTTATACAGCTTGATAATGGCCATATCCTGGTCAAGGAAACCATTGATTCTTCATATTCACATCAATAGGTGTTGTTTAAGCCTCCATATGTGTCTTCTTGCTACAACACCCTTTATTCACCATTAGAAACTCCTATGAGATTCTTAGAACTAACAGAACTATGGGATAAGCTATAATGCTTGTTTCTTACTTTGATTTGCTTCTACACCTTTCTTGAACATCTCAAAGCAGTTGTAAAAGATTCACCGCCTTTGACTATACTTCCACACTTTGATTCACTCTTATTTGCATCTTGAAGGTTCATAATTCCGTTTATAGGTGAATCAGCTTGAAAATGACCAAATCCTTGTCAATGAAACCATTGATTCTTCATATTCACATCAATAGGTGTTGTTTCAGCCTCCATATGTGTCTTCTTGCTACAACTCCTAAATTCACCATTAGAAACTCCTATGAGATTCTTAGAACTAACAGAACTATGGGATAAGCTATAATGCTTGTTTCTTACTTTGATTTGCTTCTACACCTTTCTTGAACATCTCAAAGCAGTTGTAAAAGATTCACCGCCTTTGACTATACTTCCACACTTTTATTCACTCTTATTTGCATCTTGAAGGTTCATAATTCCGTTTATAGGTGAATAAGCTTGAAAATGGCCAAATTCTTGTCAATGAAACCATTGATTCTTCATATTCACAGCAATAGGTGTTGTTTAAGCCTCAATATGTGTCGTCTTGCTACAACGCCCATTATTCACCATTAGAAACTCCTATGAGATTCTTAGAACTAACAGAACTATGGGATAAGCTATAATGCTTGTTTCTTACTTTGATTTGCTTCTACACCTTTCTTGAACATCTTAAAGTAGTTGTAAAAGATTCACCGCCTTTGACTATACTTCCACACTTTTATTCACTCTTATTTGCATCTTGAAGGTTCATAATTCCGTTTATAGGTGAATCAGCTTGAAAATGGCCAAATCCTTGTCAATGAAACCATTGATTCTTCATATTCACATCAATAGGTGTTGTTTCAGCCTCCATATGTGTCTTCTTGCTACAACTCCCAAATTCACCATTAGAAACTCCTATGAGATTCTTAGAACTAACAGAACTATGGGATAAGCTATAATGCTTGTTTCTTACTTTGATTTGCTTCTACACCTTTCTTGAACATCTCAAAGCAGTTGTAAAAGATTCACCGCCTTTGACTATACTTCCACACTTTGATTCACTCTTATTTGCATCTTGAAGGTTCATAATTCCGTGTATAGGTGAATCAGCATGAAAATGGCCAAATCCTTGGCAAGAGAACCATTGATGCTTCATATTGACGTCAATAGGTGTTGTTTAAGCCTCCATATATGTCTTCTTGCTACAACGCCTCTTATTCACCATTAGAAACTCCTATGAGATTCTTAGAACTAACAGAACTATGGGATAAGCTATAATGCTTGTTTCTTACTTTGATTTGCTTCTACACCTTTCTTGAACATCTCAAAGCAGTTGTAAAAGATTCACCGCCTTTGACTATACTTCCACACTCCTATTCACTCTTATTTGCATCTTGAAGGTTCATAATTCCGTTTATAGGTGAATCATCTTGAAAATGGCCAAATCCTTGTCAATAAAACCATTGATTCTTCATATTCACATCAATAGGTGTTGTTTAAGCCTCCATATGTGTCTTCTTGCTACAACGCCCCTTATTCACCATTAGAAACTCCTATGAGATTCTTAGAACTAACAGAACTATGGGATAAGCTATAATGCTTGTTTCTT
The DNA here is from genome assembly GCA_028015245.1 of Cardamine occulta. NCBI lineage: Eukaryota > Viridiplantae > Streptophyta > Magnoliopsida > Brassicales > Brassicaceae > Cardamine > Cardamine occulta. Next base: position 20,608,258 of record CM051363.1, on the reverse strand, counting down.
ACTTTGATTTGCTTCTACACCTTTCTTGAACATCTCAAAGCAGTTGTAAGAGATTCACCTTCTTTGACTACACTTCCACACTTCGATTCACTCTTATTTGCATCTTGAAGGTTCATAATTCCGTTTATAGGTGAATCAGCTTGAAAATGGCCAAATCCTTGTCAATGAAACCATTGATTCTTCATATTCACATCAATAGGTGTTGTTTAAGCCTCCATATGTGTCATGTTGCTACAACTCCCTTATTCACCATTAGAAACTCCTATGAGATTCTTAGAACTAACAGAACTATGGGATAAGCTATAATGCTTGTTTCTTACTTTGATTTGCTTCTACACCTTTCTTGAACATCTCAAAGCAGTTGTAAAAGATTCACCGCCTTTGACTATACTTCCACACTTTGATTCACTCTTATTTGCATCTTGAAGGTTCATAATTCCGTTTATAGGTGAATCAGCTTCAAAATGGCCAAATCCTTGTCAATGAAACCACTGGTTCTTCATTTCCACATCAATAGGAGTTGTTGAATCCTCCATATGTGTCTTCTTGCTACAACGCCCTTATTCACCATTAGAAACTCCTATGAGATTCTTAGAACTAACAGAACTATGGGATAAGCTTATAATGCTTGTTTCTTACTTTGATTTGCTTCTACACCTTTCTTGAACATCTCAAAGCAGTTGTAAAAGATTCACCGCCTTTGACTATACTTCCACACTTTGATTCACTCTTATTTGCATCTTGAAGGTTCATAATTCCGTTTATAGGTGAATCAGCTTGAAAATGGCCAAATCCTTGTCAATGAAACCATTGATTCTTCATATTCACATCAATAGGTGTTGTTTAAGCCTCCATATGTGTCTTCTAGCTACAACTCCCAAATTCACCATTAGAAACTCCTATGAGATTCTTAGAACTAACAGAACTATGGGATAAGTTATAATGCTTGTTTCTTACTTTGATTTGCTTCTACACATTTCTTGAACATCTCAAAGCAGTTGTAAAAGATTCACCGCATTTGACTATATTTCCACACTTTGATTCACTCTTATTTGCATCTTGAAGGTTCATAATTCTGTTTATAGGTGAATCAGCTTGAAAATGGCCAAATCCTTGTCAATGAAACCATTGATTCTTCATATTCACATCAATAGGTGTTGTTTAAGCCTCCATATGTGTCTTCTTTCTACAACTCCCAAATTCACCATTAGAAACTCCTATGAGATTCTTAGAACTAACAGAACTATGGGATAAGCTATAATGCTTGTTTCTTACTTTGATTTGCTTCTACACCTTTCTTGAACATCTCAAAGCAGTTGTAAAAGATTCACCGCCTTTGACTATACTTCTACACTTTGATTCACTCTTATTTGCATCTTGAAGGTTCATAATTCCGTTTGTAGGTGAATCAGCTTGAAAATGGCCAAATCCTTGTCAATGAAACCATTGATTCTTCATATTTACATCAATAGGTGTTGTTTAAGCCTCCATATGTGTCTTCTTGCTACAACACCCCTTATTCACCATTAGAAACTCCTATGAGATTCTTAGAACTAACAGAACTATGGGATAAGCTATAATGCTTGTTTCTTACTTTGATTTGCTTCTACACCTTTCTTGAACATCTCAAAGCAGTTGTAAAAGATTCACCGCCTTTGACTATACTTCCACACTTTGATTCACTCTTATTTGCATCTTGAAGGTTCATAATTCCGTGTATAGGTGAGTCAGCGTGGAAATGGCCAAATCCTTGTCGATGAAACCATGGATGCTTCATATTCACAGCATTAGGTGTTATTTAAGCCTCAATCTGTGTCGTCTTGCTACAACGCACCATATTCACCATTAGAAACTCCTATGAGATTCTTAGAACTAACAGAACCATGGGATAAGCTATAATGCTTGTTTCTTACTTTGATTTGCTTTTACACATTTCTTGAACATCTCAAAGCAGCTTGTAAAAGATTCACCGCTTTGACTATACTTCCACACTTTGATTCACTCTTATTTGCATCTTGAAGGTTCATAATCCCGTGTCTAGGTGAATCAGCTTGAAAATGGCCAAATCCTTGTCAATGAAAACCATTGATTCTTCATATTCACATCAATAGGTGTTGTTTAAGCCTCCATATGTGTCTTCTTGCTACAACGCCCATTATTCACCATTAGAAACTCCTATGAGATTCTTAGAACTAACAGAACTATGGGATAAGCTATAATGCTTGTTTCTTACTTTGATTTGCTTCTACACCTTTCTTGAACATCTCAAAGCAGTTGTAAAAGATTCACCGCCTTTGACTATACTTCTACACTTTGATTCACTCTTATTTGCATCTTGAAGGTTCATAATTCCGTTTGTAGGTGAATCAGCTTGAAAATGGCCAAATCCTTGTCAATGAAACCATTGATTCTTCATATTCACATCAATAGGTGTTGTTTAAGCCTCCATATGTGTCTTCTTTCTACAACTCCCAAATTCACCAATAGAAACTCCTATGAGATTCTTAGAACTAACAGAACTATGGGATAAGCTATAATGCTTGTTTCTTACTTTGATTTGCTTCTACACCTTTCTTGAACATCTCAAACCAGTTATAAGAGATTCACCGCTTTTGACTATACTCTCCACACTTTGATTCACTCTTATTTGCATCTTGAAGGTTCATAATTCCGCTTATAGGTGAATCAGCTTGAAAATGGCCAAATCCTTGTCAATGAAAACCATTGATTCTTCATATTCACATCAATAGGTGTTGTTTACGCCCCAATACGTGTCTGCTTGCTACAACGCCCTTTATTCACCATTAGAAACTCCTATGAAATTATTAGAACTCACAAAACTATGGGATAAGCAATAACGCTTGTTTCTTACTTTGATTTGCTTCTACACCTTTCTTGAACATCTCAAAGCAGTTGTAAAAGATTCACCGCCTTTGACTATACTTCCACACTTTGATTCACTCTTATTTGCATCTTGAAGGTTCATAATTCCGGTTATAGGTGAATCAGCTTGAAAATGGCCAAATCCTTGTCAATGAAACCATTGATTCTTCATATTCACATCAATAGGTGTTGTTTAAGCCTCCATATGTGTCTTCTTGCTACAACGCCCATTATTCACCATTAGAAACTCCTATGAGATTCTTAGAACTAACAGAACTATGGGATAAGCTATAATGCTTGTTTCTTACTTTGATTTGCTTCTACACCTTTCTTGAACATCTCAAAGCAGTTGTAAAAGATTCACCGCCTTTGACTATACTTTCACACTTTGATTCACTCTTATTTGCATCTTGAAGGTTCATAATTCCGTTTATAGGTGAATCAGCTTGAAAATGGCCAAATCCTTGTCAATCAAAACCATTGATTCGTCATACTCCCAGCACTAGGTGTTGTCTAAGCCCCCAGCTGTGCCGTCTTGCTACAACGCCCCTTATTCACCACTAGAAACACCTATGAGATTCTTAGAACTAACAGTACTATGAGATAAGCTTATAATGCATGTTTCTTACTTTGATTTGCTTCTACACATTTCTTGAACATCTCAAAGCAGTTGTAAAAGATTCACAGCCTTTGAATATACTTTCCACACTTTGATTCACTCTTATTTGCATCTTGAGGGTTCAGAATTCCGCGTGTAGGTGAATCAGCTTGAAAATGGCCAAATCCTTATCAATGAAACCATTGATTCTTCATATTCACATCAATAGGTGTTGTTTAAGCCTCCATATGTGTCGTCTTGCTACAACGCCCTTTATTCACCATTAGAAACTCCTATGAGATTCTTAGAACTAACAGAACTACGGGATAAGCTATAATGCTTGTTTTTTACTTTTATTTGCTTCTACACCTTTCTTGAACATCTCAAAGCAGTTGTAAAAGATTCACCGCCTTTGACTATACTTCCACACTTTGATTCACTCTTATTTGCATCTTGAAGGTTCATAATTCCGCTTATATGTGAATCAGCTTGAAAATGGCCAAATCCTTGTCAATAAAACCAATGATTCTTCATATTCACATCAATAGGTGTTTTTTAAACCTCCATATGTGTCTTCTTGCTACAACTCCCTTATTCACCATTAGAAACTCCTATGAGATTCTTAGAACTAACAGAACTATGGGATAAGCTATAATGCTTGTTTCTTACTTTGATTTGCTTCTACACCTTTCTTGAACATCTCAAAGCAGTTGTAAAAGATTCACCGCCTTTGACTATACTTCCACACTTTGATTCACTCTTATTTGCATCTTGAAGGTTCATAATTCCGTTTATAGGTGAATCAGCTTGAAAATGGCCAAATCCTTGGCAATGAAAGCATTGATTCTTCATATTCACATCCAAAGGTGTGGTTTCAGCCTCCATATGAGTCTTCTTTCTACAAATCCCTTATTCACCATTAGAAACTCCTATGAGATTCTTAGAACTAACAGAACTATGGGATAAGCTATAATGCTTGTTTCTTACTTTGATTTGCTTCTACACCTTTCTTGAACATCTCAAAGCAGTTGTAAAAGATTCACCGCCTTTGACTATACTTCCACACTTTGATTCACTCTTATTTGCATCTTGAAGGTTCATAATTCCGTTTATAGGTGAATCAGCTTGAAAATGGCCAAATCCTTGTCAATGAAAACATTGATTCTTCATATTCACATCAATAGGTGTTGTTTCCGCCTCCCTATGTCTCTTCTTGCTACAACTCCATAATTCACCATTAGAATCTCCTATGACATTCAAAGAAGTAATAGAACTATGGGATAAGCTATAATGCTTGTTTCTTACTTTGATTTGCTTCTACACATTTCTTGAACATCTCAAAGCAGTTGTAAAAGATTCACCGCTTCTTTGGACTATACTTTCCACACTTTGATTCACTCTTATTTGCATCTTGAAGGTTCATAATTCCGCTTATAGGTGAATCAGCTTGAAAATGGCCAAATCCTTGTCAATGAAAACCAATGAATCTTCATATTCACATCAATAGGTCTTGTTTAAGCCTCCATATGTGTCTTCTTGCTACAACTCCCCTTATTCACCATTAGAAACTCCTATGAGATTCTTAGAACTTACAGAATTATGGGATAAGCTATAATGCTTGTTTCTTACTTTGATTTGCTTCTACACCTTTCTTGAACATCTCAAAGCAGTTGTAAAAGATTCACCGCTTCTTTGACTATACTCTCCACACTTTGATTCACTCTTATTTGCATGTTGAAGGTACATAGTTCCGATTATAAGTGAATAAGCTTAAAAGTGGCCAAATCCTTGTCAATGAAAACCATTGATTCTTCATATTCACATCAATAGGTGTTGTTTAAGCCTCCATATGTGTCTTCTTGCTACAACGCCCTTATTCACCTTTCGAAACTCCTATGAGATTCTTAGAACTAACAGAACTATGGGATAAGCTATAATTCTTGTTTCTTACTTTTATTTGCTTCTATAACTTTCTTGAACATCTCAAAGCAGTTGTAAAAGATTCCCCGCTTTTGACTATACTTTCCACACATTGATTCACTCTTATTTGCATCTTGAAGGTTCATAATTCCGTTTATAGGTGAATCATCTTGAAAATGGCCAAATCCTTGTCAATAAAACCATTGATTCTTCATATTCACATCAATAGGTGTTGTTTAAGCCTCCATATGTGTCTTCTTGCTACAACGCCCCTTATTCACCATTAGAAACTCCTATGAGATTCTTAGAACTAACAGAACTATGGGATAAGCTATAATGCTTGTTTCTTACTTTGATTTGCTTCTACACCTTTCTTGAACATCTCAAAGCAGTTGTAAAAGATTCACCGCCTTTGACTATACTCCCACACTTTTATTCACTCTTATTTGCATCTTGAAGGTTCATAATTCCGTTTATAGGTGAATCAGCTTGAAAATGGCCAAATCCTTGTCAATGAAACCATTGATTCTTCATATTCACATCAATAGGTGTAGTTTCAGCCTCCATATGTGTCTTCTTGCTACAACTCCCAAATTCACCATTAGAAACTCCTATGAGATTCTTAGAACTAACAGAACTATGGGATAAGCTATAATGCTTGTTTCTTACTTTGATTTGCTTCTACACCTTTCTTGAACATCTCAAAGCAGTTGTAAAAGATTCACCGCCTTTGACTATACTTCCACACTTTGATTCAGTCTTATTTGCATCTTGAAGGTTCATAATTCCGTTTATAGGTTAATCAGCTTGAAAATGGCCAAATCCTTGTCAATGAAACCATTGATTCTTCATATTCACATCAATAGGTGTTGTTTAAGCCTCCATATGTGTCTTCTTGCTACAACTCCCTTATTCACCATTAGAAACTCCTATGAGATTCTTAGAACTAACAGAACTATGGGATAAGCTATAATGCTTGTTTCTTACTTTGATTTGCTTCTACACCTTTCTTGAACATCTCAAAGCAGTTGTAAAAGATTCACCGCCTTTGACTATACTTCCACACTTTGATTCACTCTTATTTGCATCTTGAAGGTTCATAATTCCGTTTATAGGTGAATCAGCTTGAAAATGGCCAAATCCTTGTCAATGAAACCATTGATTCTTCATATTCACATCAATAGGTGTTGTTTAAGCCTCCATATGTGTCTTCTTGCTACAACACCCTTTATTCACCATTAGAAATTCCTATGAGATTCTTATAACTAAGAGAACTATGAGATAAGCTATAATGCTTGTTTCTTACTTTGATTTGCTTCTACACCTTTCTTGAACATCTCAAAGCAGTTGTAAAAGATTCACCGCCTTTGACTATACTTGCACACTTTGATTCACTCTTATTTGCATCTTGAACGTTCATAATTCCGTTTATAGGTGAATCAGCTTGAAAATGGCCAAATCCTTGTCAATGAAACCATTGATTCTTCATATTCACATCAATAGGTGTTGTTTAAGCCTCCATTTGTGTCTTTTTGATACAACTCCCTATATTCACCATTAGAAACTCCTATGAGATTCTTAGAACTAACAGAACTATGGGATAAGCTATAATGCTTGTTTCTTACTTTGATTTGCTTCTACACCTTTCTTGAACATCTCAAAGCAGTTGTAAAAGATTCACCGCCTTTGACTATACTTCCACACTTTGATTCACTCTTATTTGCATCTTGAAGGTTCATAACTCCGTTTATAGGTGAATCAGCTTGAAAATTTCAAAATCCTTGTCAATGAAAACAATGAATCTTCATATTCGCATCAATAGGTGTTGTTTAAGCCTCAATATGTGTCTTTTTGCTACAACTCCCCATTTTCACCATTAGAAACTCCTATGAGACTCTAAGAACAAACAGAACTATGGGATAAGCTTTAAGGCTGGTTTCTTACTTTGATTTGCTTCTACACCTTTCTTGAACATCTCAAAGCAGTTGTAAAAGATTCACCGCTTTGACTATACTTCCACACTTTGATTCACTCGTACTTACATCTTGAAGGTACATAATTCCGCTTATAGGTGAATCAGCTTGAAAATGGCCAAATCCTTGTCAATGAAAACCATTGATTCTTCATATTCACATCAATAGGTGTTGTTTAAGCCTCCATATGTGTCTTCTTGCTACAACCCCTTATTCACCATTAGAAACTCCTATGAGATTCTTAGAACTAACAGAACTATGGGATAAGCTTATAATGCTTGTTTCTTACTTTGATTTGCTTCTACACCTTTCTTGAACATCTCAAAGCAGTTGTAAAAGATTCACCGCCTTTGACTATACTCTCCACACTTTGATTCACTCTTATTTGCATCTTGAAGGTTCATAATTCCGCTTATAGGTGAATCAGCTTGAAAATGGCCAAATCCTTGTCAATGAAAACCATTGATTCTTCATATTCACATCAATAGGTGTTGTTTAAGCCTACATATGTGTCTTCTTGCTACAACGCCCTGTCTTGACCATTAGAAACACGTATGAGATTCTTAGAGCTAAAAGAACTATGCGATAATCTACAATGCTTGTTTCTTACTTTGATTTACTTCTACACCTTTCTTGAACATCTCAAAGCAGCTTTGAAAGATTCACCGCCTTTGACCATACTTCCCCCCTTTTATTCACTCTTATTTGCATCTTGAAGGTTCATAATTCCGTTTATAGGTGAATCAGCTTGAAAATGGCCAAATCCTTATCAATGAAACCATTGATTCTTCATATTCACATCAATAGGTGTTGTTTAAGCCTCCATATGTGTCTTCTTGCTACAACACCCTTTATTCACCATTAGAAACTCCTATGAGATTCTTAGAACTAACAGAACTATGGGATAAGCTATAATGCTTGTTTCTTACTTTGATTTGCTTCTACACATTTCTTGAACATCTCAAAGCAGTTGTAAAAGATTCACCGCCTTTGACTATACTTCCACACTTTGATTCACTCTTATTTGCATCTTGAAGGTTCATAATTCCGTTTATAGGTGAATCAGCTTGAAAATGGCCAAATCCTTGTCAATGAAACCATTGATTCTTCATTTCACATCAATAGGTGTTGTTTAAGCCTCCATATGTGTCTTCTTGCTACAACGCCCATTATTCACCATTAGAAACTCCTATGAGATTCTTAGAACTAACAGAACTATGGGATAAGCTATAATGCCTGTTTCTTACTTTGATTTGCTTCTACACCTTTCTTGAACATCTCAAAGCAGTTGTAAAAGATTCACCGCCTTTGACTATACTTCCACACTTTGATTCACTCTTATTTGCATCTTGAAGGTTCATAATTCCGTTTATAGGTGAATCAGCTTGAAAATGGCCAAATCCTTGTCAATAAAACCATTGATTCTTCATATTCACATCAATAGGTGTTGTTTAAGCCTCCATATGTGTCTTCTTGCTACAACGCCCCTTATTCACCATTAGAAACTCCTATGAGATTCTTAGAACTAACAGAACTATGGGATAAGCTATAATGCTTGTTTTTTACTTTTATTTGCTTCTACACCTTTCTTGAACATCTCAAAGCAGTTGTAAAAGATTCACCGCCTTTGACTATACTTCCACACTTTGATTCACTCTTATTTGCATCTTGAAGGTTCATAATTTCGTTTATAGGTGAATCAGCTTGAAAATGGCCAAATCCTTGTCAATAAAACCATTGATTCTTCATATTCACATCAATAGGTGTTGTTTAAGCCTCAATATGTGTCGTCTTGCTACAACGCCCCTTATTCACCATTAGAAACTCCTATGAGATTCTTAGAACTAACAGAACTATGGGATAAGCTATAATGCTTGTTTCTTACTTTGAATTGCTTCTACACCTTTCTTGAACATCTCAAAGCAGTTGTAAAAGATTCACCGCCTTTGACTACTCTTCCACACATTGATTCACTCTTATTTGCATCTTGAACGTTCATAATTCCGTTTATAGGTGAATCAGCTTGAAAATGGCCAAATCCTTGTCAATGAAACCTTTGATTCTTCATATTCACATCAATAGGTGTTGTTGCAGCCTCCATATGTGTCTTCTTGCTAAAACTCCCAAATTTACCAATAGAAACTCCTATGAGATTCTTAGAACTAACAGAACTATGGGATAAGCTATAATGCTTGTTTCTTACTTTGATTTGCTTCTACACCTTTCTTGAACATCTCAAAGCAGTTGTAAAAGATTCACCGCCTTTGACTATACTTCCACACTTTGATTCACTCTTATTTGCATCTTGAAGGTTCATAATTCCGTTTATAGGTGAATCAGCTTGAAAATGGCCAAATCCTTGTCAAAAAAACCATTAAGCCTTCATATTCACATCAATAAATGTTGTTTAATCCCCCAGATTTATCTTCTTTCTACAACTCCCCATTTTCACCATTAGAAACTCCTATGAGATTCTTAGAACTAACAGAACTATGGGATAAGCTATAATGCTTGTTTCTTACTTTGATTTGCTTTTACACATTTCTTGAACATCTCAAAGCAGTTGTAAAAGATTCACCGCCTTTGACTATACTTCCACACTTTGATTCACTCTTATTTGCATCTTGAAGGTTCATAATTACGTTTATAGGTGAATCATCTTGAAAATGGCCAAATCCTTGTCAATGAAACCATTGATTCTTCATATTCACATCAATAGGTGTTGTTTAAGCCTCCATATGTGTCTTCTTGCTACAACGCCCATTATTCACCATTAGAAACTCCTATGAGATTCTTAGAACTAACAGAACTATGGGATAAGCTATAATGCCTGTTTCTTACTTTGATTTGCTTCTACACCTTTCTTGAACATCTCAAAGCAGTTGTAAAAGATTCACCGCCTTTGACTATACTTCCACACTTTGATTCACTCTTATTTGCATCTTGAAGGTTCATAATTCCGTTTATAGGTGAATCATCTTGAAAATGGCCAAATCCTTGTCAATAAAACCATTGATTCTTCATATTCACATCAATAGGTGTTGTTTAAGCCTCCATATGTGTCTTCTTGCTACAACACCCCTTATTCACCATTAGAAACTCCTATGAGATTCTTAGAACTAACAGAACTATAGGATAAGCTATAATGCTTGTTTCTTACTTTGATTTGCTTCTACACCTTTCTTGAATATCTCAAAGCAGTTGTAAAAGATTCACCGCCTTTGACTATACTTCCACACTTTGATTCACTCTTATTTGCATCTTGAAGGTTCATAATTCCGTTTATAGGTGAATCAGCTTGAAAATGGCCAAATCCTTGTCAATAAAACCATTGATTCTTCATATTCACATCAATAGGTGTTGTTTAAGCCTCCATATGTGTCTTCTTGCTACAACGCCCCTTATTCACCATTAGAAACTCCTATGAGATTCTTAGAACTAACAGAACTATGGGATAAGCTATAATGCTTGTTTCTTACTTTGATTTGCTTCTACACCTTTCTTGAACATCTCAAAGCAGTTGTAAAAGATTCACCGCCTTTGACTATACTTCCACACTTTGATTCACTCTTATTTGCATCTTGAAGGTTCATAATTCCGTTTATAGGTGAATCAGCTTGAAAATGGCCAAATCCTTGTCAATGAAACCATTGATTCTTCATATTCACATCAATAGGTGTTGTTTAAGCCTCAATATGTGTCGTCTTGCTACAACGCCCTCTATTCACCATTAGAAACTCCTATGAGATTCTTAGAACTAACAGAACTATGGGATAAGCTATAATGCTTGTTTCTTACTTTGATTTGCTTCTACACATTTCTTGAACATCTCAAAGCAGTTGTAAAAGATTCACCGCCTTTGACTATACTTCCACACTTTGATTCACTCTTATTTGCATCTTGAAGGTTCATAATTCCGTTTATAGGTGAATCAGCTTGAAAATGGCCAAATCCTTGTCAATGAAACCATTGATTCTTCATATTCACATCAATAGGTGTTGTTTAAGCCTCCATATGTGTCTTCTTGCTACAACACTCCTTATTCACCATTAGAAACTCCTATGAGATTCTTAGAACTAACAGAACTATGGGATAAGCTATAATGCTTGTTTCTTACTTTGATTTGCTTCTACACCTTTCTTGAACATCTCAAAGCAGTTGTAAAAGATTCACCGCCTTTGACTATACTTCCACACTTTGATTCACTCTTATTTGCATCTTGAAGGTTCATAATTCCGTTTATAGGTGAATCAGCTTGAAAATGGCCAAATCCTTGTCAATAAAACCATTGATTCTTCATATTCACATCAATAGGTGTTGTTTAAGCCTCCATATGTGTATTCTTGCTACAACTCCCAAATTCACCATTAGAAACTCCTATGAGATTCAAATAACTAACAGAACTGTGGGATAAGCTATAATGCTTGTTTCTTACTTTGATTTGCTTCTACACCTTTCTTGAACATCTCAAAGCAGTTGTAAAAGATTCACCGCCCTTCGCTATACGTCCGCACGTTGATTCACGCGGTCGTCGAACTTGAAGGTTCATAATTCCGTTTATAGGTGAATCAGCTTGAAAATGGCCAAATCCTTGTCAATAAAACCATTGATTCTTCATATTCACATCAATAGGTGTTGTTTAAGCCTCCATATGTGTCTTCTTGCTACAACGCCCCTTATTCACCATTAGAAACTCCTATGAGATTCTTAGAACTAACAGAACTATGGGATAAGCTATAATGCTTGTTTCTTACTTTGATTTGCTTCTACACCTTTCTTGAACATCTCAAAGCAGTTGTAAAAGATTCACCGCCTTTGACTATACTTCCACACTTTGATTCACTCTTATTTGCATCTTGAAGGTTCATAATTCGCTTATAGGTGAATCAGCTTGAAAATGGCCAAACCCGTGTCAATGAAAACCATTGATTCTTCATTTTCACATCAGTAGGTGTTGTTTAAGCCTCCATTTGTGTCTTCTTGATATAACTCCCTTATTCACCATTAGAAACTCCTATGAGATTCTTAGAACTAACAGAACTATTGGATAAGCTATAATGCTTGTTTCTTAGATTGATTTGCTTCTACACCTTTCTTGAACATCTCAAAGGAGTTGTTAAAGATTCACCGCGTTTGACTATACTTCCACACTTTTATTCACTCTTATTTGCATCTTGGAGGTTCATAGTTCCGCTTATAGGTGAATCAGCTTGAAAATGGCCAAATCCTTGTCAATGAAAACCATTGATTCTTCATATACACATCAATAGGTGTTGTTTACGCCTCCATATGTGTCGTCACGCCGCACCGCGCGTTATACACCATTAGAAACTCCTATGAGATTCTAATAACTAACAGAACTATGGGATAAGCTATAATGCTTGTTTCTTACTTTGATTTGCTTCTACACCTTTCTTGAACATCTCAAAGCAGTTGTAAAAGATTCACCGCCTTTGACTATACTTCCACACTTTGATTCACTCTTATTTGCATCTTGAAGGTTCATAATTCCGTTTATAGGTGAATCATCTTGAAAATGGCCAAATCCTTGTCAATGAAAACCATTGATTCTTCATATTCACATCAATAGGTGTTGTTTCAGCCTCCATATGTGTCTTCGTGCTACAACGCCCTTATTCACCATTAGAAACTCCTATGAGATTCTTAGAACTAACAGAACTATGGGATAAGCTATAATGCTTGTTTCTTACTTTGATTTGCTTCTACACCTTTCTTGAACATCTCAAAGCAGTTGTAAAAGATTCACCGCCTTTGACTATACTTCCACACTTTGATTCACTCTTATTTGCATCTTGAAGGTTCATAACTCCGTTTTTAGGATTCTTAGCTTGAAAATTGTCAAATCCTTGGAAATGAAAGCTTTGATTCTTCATATTCACATCAATAGGTGTTGTTTAAGCCTCCTTATGTGTCTTCTTGCTACAACGCCCTATATTCACCATTAGAAAATCCTATGAGATTCTTAGAACTAACAGAACTATGGGATAAGCTATAATGCTTGTTTCTTACTTTGATTTGCTTCTACACCTTTCTTGAACATCTCAAAGCAGTTGTAAAAGATTCACCGCCTTTGACTATACTTTCACACTTTGATTCACTCTTATTTGCATCTTAAAGGTTCACAATTCCGCTTATAGGTGAATCAGCTTGAAAATGGCCAAATCCTTGTCAATGAAAACCATTGATTCTTTATAATCACATCCATAGGTGTTGCTTAAGCCTCCATATGTGTCTACTTGCAACAACACCCCCTATTCACCATTAGAAACTCCTATGAGATTCTTAGAACTAACAGAACTATGGGATAAGCTATAATGCTTGTTTCTTACTTTGATTTGCTTCTACACCTTTCTTGAACATCTCAAAGCAGTTGTAAAAGATTCACCGCTTTTGACTATACTTCCACACTTTTATTCACTCTTATTTGCATCTTGAAGGTTCATAATTCCGTTTATAGGTGAATCAGCTTGAAAATGGTCAAATCCTTGTCAATCAAAAGCATTGATTCTTCATATTCACATCAATAGGTGTTGTTTAAGCCTCCATATGTGTCTTCTTGCTACAACGCCCATTATTCACCATTAGAAACTCCTATGAGATTCTTAGAACTAACAGAACCATGGGATAAGCTATAATGCTTGTTTCTTACTTTGATTTGCTTCTACACCTTTCTTGAACATCTCAAAGCAGTAGTAAAAGATTCAACGCCTTTGACTATACTTTCACACTTTTATTCACTCTTATTTGCACCTTGAAGCGTCATAATTCCGATTATAAGAGAACCAGCTTGAAACTGGCCCAATCCTTGTCAATGAAAACCATGGATTCTTCATATTCACATCAATAGGTGTTGTTTAAGCCTCCATATGTGTATTCTTGCTACAACGCCCATTATTCACCATTAGAAACTCCTATGAGATTCTTAGAACTAACAGAACTATGGGATAAGCTATAATGCTTGTTTCTTACTTTGATTTGCTTCTACACCTTTCTTGAACATCTCAAAGCAGTTGTAAAAGATTCACCGCCTTTGACTATACTTCCACACTTTGATTCACTCTTATTTGCATCTTGAAGGTTCATAATTCCGCTTATAGGTGAATCAGCTTGCAAATGACCCAATCCTTCTCAATGAAACTATTGATTCTTCATATTCACATCAATAGGTGTTGTTTAAGCCTCCATATGTGTCTTCTTGCGACAACGCCCTTATTCACCATTAGAAACTCCTATGAGATTCTTAGAACTAACAGAACCATGGGATAAGCTTATAATGCTTGTTTCTTACTTTGATTTGCTTCTACACCTTTCTTGAACATCTCAAAGCAGTTGTAAAAGATTCACCGCTTTGACTATACTCTCCACACTTTGATTCACTCTTATTTGCATCTTGAAGGTTCATAATTCCGCTTATAGGTGAATCAGCTTGAAAATGGCCAAATCCTTGTCCGTGAAACCATGGATTCTTCATATTCACATCAATAGGTGTTGATTAGGCCTCCATATGTGTCTTCTTGCTATAGCAGACATTATTCCCCATTAGAAACTCCTATGAGATTCTTAGAACTAACAGAACCATGGGATAAGCTATAATGCTTGTTTCTTACTTTGATTTGCTTCTACACCTTTCTTGAACATCTCAAAGCAGTTGTAAAAGATTCACCGCCTTTGACTATACTTCCACACTTTGATTCACTCTTATTTGCATCTTGAAGGTTCATAATTCCGTTTATAGGTGAATCAGCTTGAAAATGGCCAAATCCTTGTCAATGAAACCATTGATTCTTCATATTCACATCAATAGGTGTTGTTTAAGCCTCCATATGTGTCTTCTTGCTACAACTTCCCATTTTCACCATTAGAAACACCTATGAGATTCTTAGAACTAACAGAACTATGGGATAAGCTATAATGCTTGTTTCTTACTTTGATTTGCTTCTACACCTTTCTTGAACATCTCAAAGCAGTTGTAAAAGATTCACCGCCTTTGACTATACTTTCACACTTTGATTCACTCTTATTTGCATCTTGAAGGTTCATAATTCCGTTTATAGGTGAATCAGCTTGAAAATGGCCAAATCCTTGTCAATGAAACCATTGATTCTTCATATTCATATCAGTGGATGTTGTTTCATCCTCCATATGTGTATTCTTGCTACAACTCCCAAATTCACCATTAGAAACTCCTATGAGATTCTTAGAACTAACAGAACTATGGGATAAGCTATAATGCTTGTTTCTTACTTTGATTTGCTTCTACACCTTTCTTGAACATCTCAAAGCAGTTGTAAAAGATTCACCGCCTTTGACTATACTTCCACACTTTGATTCACTCTTATTTGCATCTTGAAGGTTCATAATTCCGTTTATAGGTGAATCAGCTTGAAAATGGCCAAATCCTTGTCAATGAAACCATTGATTCTTCATATTCACATCAATAGGTGTTGTTTAAGCCTCCATATGTGTCTTCTTGCTACAACGCCCAAATTCACCATTAGAAACTCCTATGAGATTCAAATAACTAACAGAACTGTGGGATAAGCTATATTGCTTGTTTCTTACTTTGACTTGCTTCTACACCTTTCTTGAACATCTCAAAGCAGTTGTAAGAGATTCACCGCCTTTGACTATACTTCCACACTTTGATTCACTCTTATTTGCATCTTGAAAGTTCATAACTCTGTTTAAGGTCAATTAGCTTGAAAATGACCAAATCCTTGTCAATGAAACCATTGATTCTTCATATTCACATCAATAGGTGTTGTTTAAGCCTCCATATGTGTCTTCTTGCTACAACGCCCCTTATTCACCATTAGAAACTCATATGAGATTCTTAGAACTAACAGAACTAAGGGTTAAGGGATAATGCTTGTTTCTTACTTTGATTTGCTTCTACACCTTTCTTGAACATCTCAAAGCAGTTGTAAAAGATTCACCGCCTTTGACTATACTTCCACACTTTGATTCACTCTTATTTGCATCTTGAAGGTTCATAATTCCGTTTATAGGTGAATCAGCTTGAAAATGGCCAAATCCTTGTCAATGAAACCATTGATTCTTCATATTCACATCAATAGGTGTTGTTTAAGCCTCCATATGTGTCTTCTTGCTACAACGCCCCTTATTCACCATTAGAAACACCTATGAGATTCTTAGAACTAACAGAACTATGGGATAAGCTATAATGCTTGTTTCTTACTTTGATTTGCTTCTACACCTTTCTTGAACATCTCAAAGCAGTTGTAAAAGATTCACCGCCCTTGACTATACTTCCACACTTTGATTCACTCTTATTTGCATCTTGAAGGTTCATAATTCCGTTTCTGGGTGAATCAGCTTGAAAATGGCCAAATCCTTGTCAATGACCCCACTGATTCTTCATATTCAAATCAATAGGTGTTGTTTAAGCCTCCATATGTGTCTTCTTGCTACAACGCCCCTTATTCACCATTAGAAACTCATATGAGATTCTTAGAACTAACAGAACTATGGGATAAGCTATAATGCTTGTTTCTTACTTTGATTTGCTTCTACACCTTTCTTGAATATCTCAAAGCAGTTGTAAAAGATTCACCGCCTTTGACTATACTTCCACACTTTGATTCACTCTTATTTGCATCTTGAAGGTTCATAATTCCGTTTATAGGTGAATCAGCTTGAAAATGACCAAATCCTTGTCAATGAAACCATTGATTCTTCATATTCACATCAATAGGTGTTGTTTAAGCCTCCATATGTGTCTTCTTGCTACAACGCCCCTTATTCACCACTAGAAACACCTATGAGATTCTTAAAACTAATAGAACTATGAGATAAGCTATAATGCTTGTTTCTTACTTTGATTTGCTTCTACACCTTTCTTGAACATCTCAAAGCAGTTGTAAAAGATTCACCGCCTTTGATTATACTTCCACACTTTTATTCACTCTTATTTGCATCTTGAAGGTTCATAATTCCGTTTATAGGTGAATCAGCTTGAAAATGGCCAAATCCTTGTCAATGAAACCATTGATTCTTCATATTCACATCAATAGGTGTTGTTTAAGCCTCAATATGTGTCGGCTAGCTACGACGTCCCTTATTCACCATTAGAAACTCCTATGAGATTCTTAGAACTAACAGAACTATGGGATAAGCTATAATGCTTGTTTCTTACTTTGATTTGCTTCTACACCTTTCTTGAACATCTCAAAGCAGTTGTAAAAGATTCACCGCCTTTGACTATACTTCCACACTTTGATTCACTCTTATTTGCATCTTGAAGGTTCATAATTCCGTTTATAGGTGAATCAGCTTGAAAATGGCCAAATCCTTGTCAATGAAACCATTGATTCTTCATATTCACATCAATAGGTGTTGTTTAAGCCTCCATATGTGTCTTCTTGCTACAACGCCCATTATTCACCATTAGAAACTCCTATGAGATTCTTAGAACTAACAGAACTATGGGATAAGCTATAATGCTTGTTTCTTACTTTGATTTGCTTCTACACATTTCTTGAACATCTCAAAGCAGTTGTACGAGTTTCACCGCCTTTGACTACACTTCCACACATTGATTCACTCTTATTTGCATCTTGAAGAATCATAATTCCGTTTATAGGTGAATCAGCTTGAAAATGGCCAAATCCTTATCAATGAAACCATTGATTCTTCATATTCACATCAATAGGTGTTGTTTAAGCCTCCATATGTGTCGTCTTGCTACAACGCCCTTTATTCACCATTAGAAACTCCTATGAGATTCTTAGAACTAACAGAACTACGGGATAAGCTATAATGCTTGTTTTTTACTTTTATTTGCTTCTACACCTTTCTTGAACATCTCAAAGCAGTTGTAAAAGATTCACCGCCTTTGACTATACTTCCACACTTTGATTCACTCTTATTTGCATCTTGAAGGTTCATAATTCCGTTTATAGGTGAATCAGCTTGAAAATGGCCAAATCCTTGTCAATGAAACCATTGATTCTTCATATTCACATCAATAGGTGTTGTTTAAGCCTCCATATGTGTCTTCTTGCTACAACTCCCAAATTCACCATTAGAAACTCCTATGAGATTCTAAGAACTAATAGAACTGTGGGATAAGCTATAATGCTTGTTTCTTACTTTGATTTGCTTCTACACCTTTCTTGAACATCTCAAAGCAGTTGTAAAAGATTCACCGCCTTTGACTATACTTCTACACTTTGATTCACTCTTATTTGCATCTTGAAGGTTCATAATTCCGTTTATAGGTGAATCAGCTTGAAAATGGCCAAATCCTTGTCAATGAAACCATTGATTCTTCATATTCACATCAATAGGTGTTGTTTAAGCCTCCATATGTGTCTTCTTGCTATAACTCTGAAATTCACCATTAGAAACTCCTATGAGATTCTTAGAACTAATAGAACTATGGGATAAGCTATAATGCTTGTTTCTTACTTTGATTTGCTTCTACACCTTTCTTGAACATCTCAAAGCAGTTGTAAAAGATTCACCGCCTTTGACTATACTTCCACACTTTGATTCACTCTTATTTGCATCTTGAAGGTTCATAATTCCGTTTATAGGTGAATCAGCTTGAAAATGACCAAATCCTTGTCAATGAAACCATTGATTCTTCATATTCACATCAATAGGTGTTGCTTAAGCCTCCATATGTATCTTCTTGCTACAACGCCTCTTATTCACCATTAGAAACACCTATGAGATTCTTAGAACTAACAGAAGTATGGGATAAGCTATAATGCTTGTTTCTTACTTTGATTTGCTTCTACACCTTTCTTGAACATCTCAAAGCAGTTGTAAAAGATTCACCGCCTTTGACTATACTTCCACACTTTTATTCACTCTTATTTGCATCTTGAAGGTTCATAATTCCGTTTATAGGTGAATCAGCTTGAAAATGGCCAAATCCTTGTCAATGAAACCATTGATTCTTCATATTCACATCAATAGGTGTTGTTTCAGCCTCCATATGTGTCTTCTTGCTACAACTCCCAAATTCACCATTAGAAACTCCTATGAGATTCTTAGAACTAACAGAACTATGGGATAAGCTATAATGCTTGTTTCTTACTTTGATTTGCTTCTACACCTTTCTTGAACATCTCAAAGCAGTTGTAAAAGATTCACCGCCTTTGACTATACTTCCACACTTTGATTCACTCTTATTTGCATCTTGAAGGTTCATAATTCCGTTTATAGGTGAATCAGCTTGAAAATGGCCAAATCCTTGTCAATGAAACCATTGATTCTTCATATTCACATCAATAGGTGTTGTTTAAGCCTCCATACGTGTCTTCTTGCTACAACACCCCTTATTCACCATTAGAAGTTCCTATGAGATTCTTATGACTAACAGAACTATGGGATAAGCTATAATGCTTGTTTCTTACTTTGATTTGCTTCTACACCTTTCTTGAACATCTCAAAGCAGTTGTAAAAGATTCACCGCCTTTGACTATACTTCCACACTTTGATTCACTCTTATTTGCATCTTGAAGGTTCATAATTCCGTTTATAGGTGAATCAGCTTGAAAATGGCCAAATCCTTGTCAATGAAACCATTGATTCTTCATATTCACATCAATAGGTGTTGTTTAAGCCTCCATATGTGTCTTCTTGCTACAACGCCCCTTATTCACCATTAGAAACTCATATGAGATTCTTAGAACTAACAGAACTATGGGATAAGCTATAATGCTTGTTTCTTACTTTGATTTGCTTCTACACCTTTCTTGAACATCTCAAAGCAGTTGTAAAAGATTCACCGCCTTTGACTATACTTCCACACTTTGATTCACTCTTATTTGCATCTTGAAGGTTCATAATTCCGTGTATAGGTGAATCAGCTTGAAAATGGCCAAATCCTTGTCAATGAAACCATTGATTCTTCATATTCACATCAATAGGTGTTGTTTAAGCCTCCATATGTGTCTTCTTGCTACAACGCCCCTTATTCACCATTAGAAACTCATATGAGATTCTTAGAACTAACAGAACTATGGGATAAGCTATAATGCTTGTTTCTTACTTTGATTTGCTTCTACACCTTTCTTGAACATCTCAAAGCAGTTGTAAAAGATTCACCGCCTTTGACTATACTTCCACACTTTGATTCACTCTTATTTGCATCTTGAAGGTTCATAATTCCGTTTATAGGTGAATCAGCTTGAAAATGGCCAAATCCTTGTCAATGAAACCATTGATTCTTCATATTCACATCAATAGGTGTTGTTTAAGCCTCCATATGTGTCTTCTTGGTACAACACCCTTTATTCACCATTAGAAGTTCCTATGAGATTCTTATAACTAACAGAACTATGGGATAAGGTCTAATGCTTGTTTCTTACTTTGATTTGCTTCTACACCTTTCTTGAACATCTCAAAGTAGTTGTTAAAGATTCACCGCCTTTGACTATACTTCCACACTTTGATTCACTCTTATTTGCATCTTGAAGGTTCATAATTCCGTTTATAGGTGAATCAGCTTGAAAATGACCAAATCCTTGTCAATGAAACCATTGATTCTTCATATTCACATCAATAGGTGTTGTTTAAGCCTCCATATGTGTCTTCTTGCTACAACACCCTTTATTCACCATTAGAAACTCCTATGAGATTCTTAGAACTAACAGAACTATGGGATAAGCTATAATGCTTGTTTCTTACTTTGATTTGCTTCTACACATTTCTTGAACATCTCAAAGCAGTTGTAAAAGATTCACCGCCTTTGACTATACTTCCACACTTTGATTCACTCTTATTTGCATCTTGAAGGTTCATAATTCCGTTTATAGGTGAATCAGCTTGAAAATGGCCAAATCCTTGTCAATGAAACCATTGATTCTTCATATTCACATCAATAGGTGTTGTTTAAGCCTCCATATGTGTCTTCTTGCTACAACACCCCTTATTCACCATTAGAAACTCCTATGAGATTCTTAGAACTAACAGAACTATGGGATAAGGTCTAATGCTTGTTTCTTACTTTGATTTGCTTCTACACCTTTCTTGAACATCTCAAAGTAGTTGTAAAAGATTCACCGCCTTTGACTATACTTCCACACTTTGATTCACTCTTATTTGCATCTTGAAGGTTCATAATTCCGTTTATAGGTGAATCAGCTTGAAAATGACCAAATCCTTGTCAATGAAACCATTGATTCTTCATATTCACATCAATAGGTGTTGTTTAAGCCTCCATATGTGTCTTCTTGCTACAACGCCCCTTATTCACCATTAGAAACACCTATGAGATTCTTAGAACTAACAGAACTATGAGATAAGCTATAATGCTTGTTTCTTACTTTGATTTGCTTCTACACCTTTCTTGAACATCTCAAAGCAGTTGTAAAAGATTCACCGCCTTTGACTATACTTCCACACTTTGATTCACTCTTATTTGCATCTTGAAGGTTCATAATTCCGTTTATAGGTGAATCAGCTTGAAAATGGCCAAATCCTTGTCAATGAAACCATTGATTCTTCATATTCACATCAATAGGTGTTGTTTAAGCCTCTATATGTGTCTTCTTGCTACAACGCCCATTATTCACCATTAGAAACTCCTATGAGATTCTTAGAACTAACAGAACTATGGGATAAGCTATAATGCTTGTTTCTTACTTTGATTTGCTTCTACACCTTTCTTGAACATCTCAAAGCAGTTGTAAATGATTCACCGCCTTTGACTACACTTCCACACTTTGATTCACTCTTATTTGCATCTTGAAGACTCATAATTCCGTTTATAGGTGAATCAGCTTGAAAATGGCCAAATCCTTGTCAATGAAACCATTGATTCTTCATATTCACATCAATAGGAGTTGTTTAAGTCTCCATATGTGTCTTCTTGCTACAACACCCTTTATTCACCATTAGAAACACCTATGAGATTCTTAGAACTAACAGAACTATGGGATAAGGTCTAATGCTTGTTTCTTAGTTTGATTTGCTTCTACACCTTTCTTGAACATCTCAAAGTAGTTGTTAAAGATTCACCGCCTTTGACTATACTTCCACACTTTGATTCACTCTTATTTGCATCTTGAAGGTTCATAATTCCGTTTATAGGTGAATCAGCTTGAAAATGACCAAATCCTTGTCAATGAAACCATTGATTCTTCATATTCACATCAATAGGTGTTGTTTAAGCCTCCATATGTGTCTTCTTGCTACAACGCCCCTTATTCACCATTAGAAACACCTATGAGATTCTTAGAACTAACAGAACTATGGGATAAGCTATAATGCTTGTTTCTTACTTTGATTTGCTTCTACACCTTTCTTGAACATCTCAAAGCAGTTGTTAAAGATTCACCGCCTTTGACTATACTTCCACACTTTGATTCACTCTTATTTGCATCTTGAAGGTTCATAATTCCGTTTATAGGTGAATCAGCTTGAAAATGGCCAAATCTTTGTTAGTGAAAGCATTGATTGTTCATATTCACATAAATTGGTGTTTTTTCAGCTTCCATATGTGTCTTCTTGCTACAACTTATTCACCATTAGAAACTCCTATGAGATTCTTAGAACTAACAGAACTATGGGATAAGCTATAATGCTTGTTTCTTACTTTGATTTGCTTTTACACCTTTCTTGAACATCTCAAAGTAGTTGTTAAAGATTCACCGCCTTTGACTATACTTCCACACTTTGATTCACTCTTATTTGCATCTTGAAGGTTCATAATTCCGTTTATAGGTGAATCAGCTTGAAAATGGCCAAATCCTTGTCAATGAAACCATTGATTCTTCATATTCACATCAATAGGTGTTGTTTAAGCCTCCATATGTGTCTTCTTGCTACAACACCCCTTATGCACCATGATAAACTCCTATGAGATTCTTAGAACTAATTAGAACTATGGGATAAGCTTATAATGCTTGTTTTTTACTTTGATTTGCTTTTACACCTTTCTTGAACATCTCAAAGCAGTTGTAAAAGATTCACCGCCTTTGATTATACTTCCACACTTTGATTCACTCTTATTTGCATCTTGAAGGTTCATAATTCCGTTTATAGGTGAATCAGCTCGAAAAATGGCCAAATCCTTGTCAATGAAAACCATTGATTCTTCATATTCACATCAATAGGTGTTGTTTAAGCCTCCATATGTGTCTTCTTGCTACAACGCCCTTATTCACCATTAGAAAACTCCTATGAGATTCTTAGAACCAATAGTAATCTATGGGATAAGGTCTAATGCTTGTTTCTTACTTTGATTTGCTTCTACACCTTTCTTGAACATCTCAAAGTAGTTGTTAAAGATTCACCGATTTTAACTATACTTCCACACTTTGATTGACTCTTATTTGCATCTTGAAGGTTCATAATTCGGTTTATAGGTGAATCAGCTTGAAAATGGCCAAATCCTTGTCAATGAAACCATTGATTCTTCATATTCACATCAATAGGGTGTTGTTTTTGCTTCCACATGTATCTTCTTGCTACAACGCCCTTATTCACATTAGAAACTCCTATGAGATTCTTATAATACTAACAGAACTATGGATAAGCTGTAATGCTTGTTTCTTACTTTGATTTGCTTTTACACTTTCTTGAACATCTCAAAGCAGGTGTAACAGATGCACCGCCTTTGACTCTGCTTCCACACATTGATTCACTCTTATGTGCATCCTGAAGGTTCATAATTCCGTTTATAGGTGAATCAGCCTGAAAATGGCCAAATCCTTGTCAATGAAACCATTGATTCTTCATATTCACATCAATAGGTGTTGTTTAAGCCTTCATCTGTGTCTTCTTGCTACTAATCTTTTTTATTCCAGCCATTAGAAACTCCTATGAGATTCTTAGAACTAACAGAACTAAGCTGATAAGGTCTAATGCTTCGTTTTTCTTACTTTTATTTGCTTCTACACCTTTTTTCAGACATCTCAAAGCAGCTTGTAAAAGATTCACCGCCTTGACTATACTTCACACTTTGATTCACTCTCTTATTTGCATCTTGAAGGTTAGCAGAATTCCGTTTATAGGTGAATCCAACTTGGGAACGACCAAAGCCTTGTCAATGAAACCATTGATTCTGCATCTTCACATCAATAGGTGTTGTTTTTACTTGCCTCCCTTATCCGTCGTCTTGCTTACAACGCCTTATTCACCACTTCAGAAACAATCTTGCGTGATTCTTAAAACTAACAGAACTACGAGATAAGCTATAATGCTTGTTTCTTACTTCGATTTGCTTCTACACCTTTCGTGAACATCTCAAAGGCAATTGTAATAAGTTTCACCGCCTTGCGACTATACTTCCACACTTTTATTCACTCTTATTAGCATCTTGAAGGTTCATAATTCCGTTTATAGGTGAATCAGCTTCTTGAAAATGGCCAAATCCTTGTCAATGAAACCATTGATTCTTCATATTCACATCAACCGGTGTTGTTTAAAAAGCCTCCATATGTGTCTTCTTGCCCTACACGCCCTTATTCTCTATTAGAAACTCCATGAGATTCTTAGAACTATCAGAACTATGGGATAAGCTATAATGCTTGTTTCTTACTTTTATTTGCTTTACACCTTTCTTGAACATCTCAAAGCAGTTGTAAAAAGATTCACCGCCTTTGACTATACTTCACACTTTTATTCACTCTTATTTGCATCTTCAAGGTTCTTAATTCCGTTTATAGGTGAATCAACGGGAAAATAATAAAATCCTTGTCATTAAAACCATTCATTCTTCATATTCACATCAATAGGTGTTGAATTTGCAAGCCTTGCCTCCATATGTGTAGTCTTGCTTCTAGCCCCTTATTTATTTGAAACTCCGATGAGATTCTTAAATGCATGAAACAATAGGATGGCCTATAATGCTTGTTTTTTACTTTTATTTGCTTCAACATTTTCTTGAGCATCTCAAAACAGTTGTCGAAGATTCACCGCCCAAACTAGTGCTCTTCCACACTTTGGTTCACCCTTAGTTGCATAGTGAGCATTCATAAATTCGGTTATGGGTGAATCGAACTGAAAATAGCCAAATCAGCATCCGTGGAAACCATTGATTCTTCCTTCCGCATCAGCAGGTGTTGTTTAAGCCTCCATATGTGGCGTCTTGCTACACACCCTTATTCACCGTTAAAACTCCTATGAAGATTCTTAGAAATATGAACTATGCGGTTAGCTATATTAACCGTTTCTTACTTTTTATTTGTATACCTTTCTTGAACATCTAGGCTTGGTGTAAAGATTCACCTTGCTTTGACTACTCTTCCACCTTTGATTCCCTGCCGTTTGCATCTTGAACGTTCATAATTCCGTTTATGGGTGAATCACACCTTGAAAATGGCCAAATCCTTGTCAATGAAACCTTTTGATTCTTCGTATTAGCATCGTGCGTTGTTGTTTAAGCCTCCATATGTCCCTTAACGCTACAACACCCTTATTCCCCTGTTAGAAACTCCCCTGTGATTCTTGGAAGCTCTCTGAAACTATAGGATAAGCTTCATAATACTTGTTTCTTACTTTGATTTGCTTCTACACATTTCTTGAGCATCTCCAAGCAGGTTGTAAGAGTTTCACATAACTTTATTTCTTCACATTGATTATATTTGCATCTTGATTTATAATTTAGATTTATAATTGAATCCCCATGTGATAATAATACGTCCACTTGTCAATAAACATTTTATTCTTCATATTCCATCAATAAATTATTGTTTAAGCCTCTACGTATGTATTATTCCTTCAGCTTAATATTCTACTACAGCTTACTGTAATTACGACTAACACTACTACTGAGATGACTATAATACTTTTTTTTTTTTTTCTTACTTTGCTTTGCTTCTACCCTTTTCTTGAATATATCTCCAAAGCTTGATTTGTAAAAGAATTTCTTTTTTGACTCTGACTGCAACTTTGATTCAACCATATTTACATCTTTGAAGGTTCCGTAATTCCGTTTATAGAGTGAATCAGCTTGAAAAAAACCATCCGTCCTTGTCAATGAAACCATTGATTCTTCATATTCACATAAATAGGTGTTGTTTAAAAAGCCTCCGCCATGTGTCTTCTTGCTACCATAACCTATTATTCACCATTGAAGCTCCTATATTCTTGAACTAACAAACTATCAGGATAAGGTCCTAATGCTTGTTTCTTACTTTGATTTGCTTCTACACCTTTCTTTAACATCTCCATGGGTTGTAAAAGATTCCGCGCCTTTGACTATACTTCCACTTTTATTCACTCTTATTTGCATCTTGAAGGTTCCTGAAAATTCCGTTTTATGGAGAGTGAATCAGCTTCGAAGTAGCCAAATCCTTTGACCAAATGAAACCATTACGTCTTCATATTCGCATCTGATAGGTTGTTTATTTAAGCCTGTGATATATGTATGCGTGCCTTTTAGCACCCGCCATTCATCATTGCCGAACTCCTATGAAATTCTTAGAATAACAGAACTGGATAAGCTTCATAATGTGCCTGTTACTTTGATTTGCTTCTACGTTTCTTGAACATCTCCAAGCAGGTTGTTGGTTCACGCTTTATTTACCCTTCCTCTTTGATGATTCCCTCTTAGTTGCATCCTGAGAGTTTCATAAATTTCAGTTTATAGGTGAATCAACGGGAAAATATTAAATCATATCAATAGAAACGCTGATTCCTCGCATTCACATCAATAGGTGTTGTTTAAGCCTCCATATGCTTCGTCTTTTTCTAGCGCCCTTATTCACCATTAGAAACTCCTATGAAATTCTTAGAACTAACAGAGACTACGGGATAAGCTATAATCCTTGTTTTTCGCTTTGATTTGCTTCTACACCTTTCTTGAACATCTCAAGCAGTTGTAAAGATTCACCGCCTTTGATTATACTTGCACACTGAATTACTCTTATTTACGTCTTGAAAGTTCTCAATTAAGTTGCTCAGGTGAATCAACTTGAAAATGGCCGAATCCACTGTCAAAGAAACCATTGATTCTTCATAGTCCACATCAATAATTGTTGTTTGAGCCTCCACCTGCGTCTTGAACTTGCTACAAAACCTTAGGTTACCATTAAGAAACTCCTATTGAAAAGATTCTTAGAACCTTATTACAAAAGTACTGGATAAGCTATAATGCTTGTTTCTTACTTTGATTTGCTTCTACACACTTGCGTGAACATCTCAAGCAGTTGTACAAATTTACCGCCTTTGACTATCTTCCCACTTTGATTCACTCTTATTTTCGTCTTGAAGGTTCATGAATTCCGTTTATAGGTGAATCAGCTTGAAAAATAGTCGAATCCTTGTCAATGAAACCATTGATTCTTAAAATTCAGCATCGATAGGTGTTGTTTAAGCCTCCATATGGTATATAATCTTGCTACCCCCTTATTTACCGGTAGAAACTTCTATGAGATTCTTAGAACCTAACAGATTTATGGGATAAGCTATAATCTTTGTTTAACACGCTTTAATTTGCTTATACCGCTTTCTTGAGCAACTGAAAGCAGTTGTAAAGATTCACGCCTTTAAATTATACTTCCACACTTTGATTCGCTCTTATTTGCATCTTGAAAGTTCATAATTCCGTTTTTGGGTGAATCAGCTTGAAAATGGCGGCAAATCCTTGTCCATGAAACCAGTGATTCTTATTATTCCCATCGATAGGTGTTGTTTAAATTTTCCATATGTGTGGTCTACTTCTAGAGCCCTTATTTATTAGAAACACCGAAGAGATTCTTAGAGACTAGCAGAAGTATGGGATAAGGTATAATGCTTGTTTTTTACTTTTATTTGCTACTACCCCTTTCGTGAACATCTCAAAACGGTTGTAAGAGATTCACTAACTTTTATACTTCTTCACTTTGATTCGCTCTTATTTGCATCTTGAGGGTTCGCCATTACGTTTATAGGTGAATCAGCTTGAAAATAACCAGATCCTTGTCAATGAAACCATTGATTCTTCATAATCCATATCAATAGTTGTTGTTTAAGCCTCCCACGTGTCTTTATGATCTTCCCGCTGCCCCTTATTTACCATTATAGGAAGCTCCTATGAGATTCTTAGAACTAACAGAACTATGGGATAAGCTATAATCTTGTTTTTTTTAACCACTTTGATTTTCTACAACCTTTCTTGAACATCTCAAGTATTTGTTAAAAGATTCATTTAGCCTTTGACTTCACTTCCAAACTTTGATTCGCTCTTATTTACGTCTGGACGTTCAGTAATTCCGTTTATAGGTGAATCGACTTGAAAATAGCCGAATCCTTATCGGCGAAACCTTTGATTCTTTTGTATCCATAAATAAATTTTTGTTTAAGCCTGCATATGTGGCGTCTTGCTTCACGCCCCCTTATTCACCATTAGAAACCCATATGAAGTTCTTAGAACTATCAGGACTATGGGATAAGCTATAATGCTTGTTTTTTTACTTTGATTTTATACCTACATTTCTTGAACATCTAAAGCAGTTGTTAAAGATTCACAAGCAATGACTACGCTTCACACTTTGATTCACTCTTATTTGCATCTTGAAGGTTCATAATTAATTTTATGGGTGATACGTCTTGATAATGGTTAAATCCTTGTCATTAAAACCATTGATTCTTAATATTGCATCGTATAGGTGTTGTTTAAGCTTCCATATGTGTCTTCCTTTTCTGGCGCCCTTATTCACCATAAGAAACACCTATTAGATTCTTAGACTAACACTACTATGGGATAAGCTATAATTGCTTCATAATTTACTTTTGATTTATTATACACCTTTCTTAAATATCTCCAGCAGTTGTAAAAGATTCCGCGTCTTTGTTACTACTTCCACTTTGATTCACTCTTTTTGCATCTTGAAGGTTCGCAAATAAGTTTATAGGTGAATCTGACTTGAAAATGGCCAAATCCGCGTCGATGAAACCATTGATTCTTCGTATTCACATCAATAGGTGTTGTTTAAGCCTCCATATGTGTCTTCTTGCTACCACCCCTATTTAACATCAAAACTCCTATGAGATTCTTTGAACTAACAGAACTATGGGATAAGCTATAATGTTTTTCTCTTACTTTGATTTGCTTTACACCTTTTCTTGAACATCTCAAAGCAGTTGTAAAAATTCCCTGCCTTTGACTTTACTTCCTTACTTTTATTCGCTCTTATTTACATCCTGAAGATCCATAATTCCGTTTATAGGTGAATCACTTGAAAATAGCCAAATCCTTGTCAATCAAACCTTGTTCTTCTTAGTCACATCGATAGGTTTGTTGTTTAAGCCTCCATATGTGTCTTGCTACAACACTCTTATTCACCATTAGAAACTCATGAAATTCTTAGAACTAACAGAATTATGGGATAAGCTATATTGCTTATTTCTTTACTTACACTTTTTACTACCTTTCTTGAACATCTCCAAGCAGTTGTCAAGTTCACCTTTGACTATACTTCCACACATTGATTCCTCTTATTTGCATCTTTAAAGTTAATAATTCCGTTTATAGGTGAATCGACTTGAAAATGAACGAATCACTTGTCAATGAAACCATTTGATTCTTCATATTCACATCGATAGGTGTTGCTTAAGCCTCCAACTATGTGTCGCCTTGCTACATGGCCTTATTCACCATTAGAAACACTTATGAGATTCTTAGAACTAGCAGGTACCCTACGGGATAAGCTTCTGTGCTTATTTTTTACTTTGATTTGCTACACCTTTCTTGAACGTCACCAAGCAGTTATAAAAGATTCACCGTATTTTGTTATCTTCTATTTGAAACTTTATTAAGCTCTTATTTGCGTCTTGAAGGTTCATAATTAAGTTTATGAATTGAATCAGCGGGAAAATAGCCAAATCCTTTGTCGATGAAGAACCGTCGATTCTTAATATTATTCAGCATCGATAGGTGTTGTTTAAGCCTGCTTTTGTGTCTTCTTTTCCTGGCGCATTGATACGTAAATTAAAACAAAAGCATGAGATTCTTAGAACCTTAACCTAAATATGGGATTAGCTATAATGCTTGTTCTTACTTTTGATTTAGCCTAACGCTTTTTCAATAAACATCTCAAACAGTTGTAAAAAAGATTCACATATTTGTTATACTTCCGCGCTTTGATTCACTCTTATTTGCATCTTGAAGGTTAAAATTAAGTTTATAGAGTGAGGAGAAATGACAGAAAATGATCAAATCCTTGTCAATGAAACCGTTGATTCAACCCAAATTACATCAATAGGTGTTATTTTAGCTATCACATATATGTTCTTGCTACTAGCACCCATTATTCTGCATTAGAAACTCATATGAAGTTACTTAGAAGCTAGCAGATTATGGAATGAAAACTGTAATCGCATTTAACTAACTTGATTTTATACCAAACTTGAACATCTCAAAGTAGTTGTTAAAGATTCTGTAACTTTTAGTATACTTCCACACTTTGAAATTCCCTCTTATTTTTGCATCTTGAAGGTTACTAGTGGGATTTATAGGTGAATCAGCTTTGAAATGACCAAATCCTTGTCAATGTAACCATTGATTCTTCATGGCTATTCCCATCAATAGGTGTTGTTTAAGCCTCCATATATTAATCCTTCTTGCTACTTATATTCATTAAAACACCTATGAGATTCTTAAATATATTTATAAGGGAAAATGGTATAATTTATGTTCTTTTACTTTGATTTTTATACCCTTTCTTGAAACGTCTCAATAGAGTTATAAAAAAGATTCACCGTATTTATTGCTCTTCCACCTTTGATTCACTCTTATTTACCATCTTGAAGGTTCATAATTAAGTTTATAGGTGAATCGAACGAAAATCGCTGAAATCCATATCGATGAAACCATTG
>CM051363.1:20540956-20576985 GCA_028015245.1 Cardamine occulta | reverse complement strand
TTGAGATGTTCACAAAGGTGTAGCAAATCAAAGTAAGAAACAAGCATTAGACCTTATCCCATAGTTCTGTTAGTTATAAGAATCTCATAGGAATTTCTAATGGTGAATAAAGGGTGTTGTAGCAAGAAGACACATATGGAGGCTTAAACAACTCCTATTGATGTGAATATGAAGAATCAATGGTTTCATTGACAAGGATTTGGCCATTTTCAAGCTGATTCACCTATAAACGGAATTATGAGTCTTCAAGATGTAAATAAGAGTGAATCAAAGTGTGGAAGTGTAGTCAAAGGCGGTGATTCTTTTACAACTGCTTTGAGATATTCAAGAAAGGTGTAGAAGCAAATCAAAGTAAGAAACAAGCATTATAGCTTATCCCATAGTTCTGTTAGTTCTAAGAATCTCATAGGTGTTTCTAATGGTGAATAATGGGCGTTGTAGCAAGAAGACACATATGGAGGCTTAAACAACACCTATTGATGTGAATATGAAGAATCACTGGTTTCATTGACAAGGATTTGGTCATTTTCAAGCTGATTCACCTATAAACGGAATTATGAACCTCAAGATGCAAATAAGAGGGAATAAAAAGTGTGGAAGTATAGTCAGTAACTGGGACAAATCACTTTGAGATGTTAAAGAAAGGTGTAGAAGCAAATCAAAGCAAGAAACAAGCATTAGAATCTATCCCATAGTTCTCATAGTTCTAAGAATCTCTTACAGGGGTTTCTACTGGTGAATAATAGCTAGCAAGAAGACACATTATGGAGGCTTAAACAACAATTCTGGCTGATGTGAATATGAAGAATCAATGGTTTCTACGGACAAGGATTTGGCCATTTTCAAGCTGATTCAATTCTAAACGGAATTATGAACCTTCAAGATGTAAACAGAGTGAATCAAAGCGTGGAAGTGTAGTCAAAGCGTGTGAATTTTTACAACCGCTTGAGATATTCAAGAGTGTGTATAAATCAAGCAAGAAACAAGCATTATAGCTAATCCTATAGTTCTGTTAGTTTAAGAATCTTACAGGTGTTTTAGTGGTGAATAAGGAAGGTAGCAAGAAGACACATACGGAGGCTTAAATAACACCTTATTGATGTGAATATGAAGAATCAATGGTTTCATTGACAAGTGATTTGGTCATTTTCCCGTTGATTCACCCATAAACGGAATTATAAACCTTCTCAAGATGCAAATAAGAGGAATCAAAGTGTGGAAGTATAGTCAAAGTTGCTTTGAATCTTTTTACAACTACTTTGAGATGTTCAAGAAAGGTGTACAAGGAAATCAAAGTAAAGAAACAAGCATTAGACCTTATCCATGGGCCTGTTTAGTTATAAGAATCCAATAGGAATTTCTAATGGTGAATAAAGGGTGTTGTAGCAAGAGTGAGTCATTATTATGGAGGCTTAAACAACTCCTATTGATGTGAATATGAAGAATCAATGGTTTACTGGACAAGGATTTGGCCATTTTCCCGTCGATTCACCTATAAACTTAATTATGAACCTTCAAGATGCAAATAAGAGTGAATCAAAGTGTGGAAGTATAGTTAAAGGGCGGTGAATCTTTTGGCAAATCGCTGAGACAAATTCAAGAAAGGTGTTGTGGCTAAATCAAAGTAAGAAAACAAGCATTATAGCTTATTCATAGTTCTCATATTTCTAAGAATCTCATAGGTGTTTCTAAGTAAGAATAAGGGCTGCCAGGTGAAACATACATATGGAGGCTTAAACAACACTATTGATGTGAATATGAAGAATCAATGGTTTTACTGACAAGGATTTGGCTATTTTCAAGATGATTCACCTATAAATCCAATTATGAACCTTCAAGACGCAAATAAGAGCGAATCAATGTAGTGGAAGTGTAGTCATTAAGTAGAAACTTTGACAATTGCTTTGAGATGTTCAAGAAATGTGTAGAAGCAAATCAAAGTAAGGAACAAGCATTTTAGCTAATCCCATAGTTCTCATAGTTCTAAGAATCTCATAGGAGTTTCTTAATAAGTTAATAAGGGGAAGCGCTAGAAAAGAAGACACATACGGAGGCGCAACAAATAATTTGTATTGATGTGAATATGAAGAATCAAAGGTTTCATTGGACAAGGATTTGGCCATTTTCAAGCTGATTCACCTATAAAACCAATTATGAACGCTCAAGATGCAAATAAAGAAAAGAACGAAGTGGTGGAAGAGTAGCTGAAGAAGGTGAATTTTACAACCCGCTTGAGATGTTCAAGAAAGGGTAGAAGCAATGAAAGTAAGAAACAAGCATTATAAATTTATCCTATAGTTCATAGTTTCTAAGAACTTACAGGAGTTTCTACGGGTGAATAAGGGTGCTAGCAAGAAGACGTTATAATGGAGGCTTTAAACAAGACCTATCGATGTGAATATGAAGAATCACGGGTTTCATTGGACAAGGATTTATTATTTTCCTGTTTATTCACCTATAAACGGAATTATGAACCCAAGATGCAAAAAAGAGGGAATCAAAGTGTGGAAGTATGGTTAAAGGCGGTGAATTTTACAATCGCTTGGAGATGTTCAAGAAATGGGTATGAAATCAAAGTAAGAAACAAGCATTATAATCCTATCCATAGTTCTCTAGTTCTAAGAATCATAGAGTTTCGAACAGGGAATAATGGGCGGTAGCAAGACGCATTACATATCGAGGCTTAAACAACACCTATTGGAGCGCGATACGAATCATGGTTTCATCATCGACAAGGATTTGGCCATTTTCAAGCCGATGGACCTATAAACGGAATTATGAATCTTCAAGATGCAAATAAGAGTGAATAAAAGTGTGGAAGCATAATCACATGTAATCTTTACAACCGCTTAGACGTTTCAAGAAAGTGTGTATAAATCAAAGTGTTAAAACAAGCATTATAGCTAATCTCAGTCATTAGTTTTAAGAATCTCATAGGTGTTTTAGTGGTGAATAAGGGCGTAGCAAGAAGACACATATGGAGGCTTAAACAACACCTTATCGATGCGAATACGAAGAATCAATGGTTTCATTGGCTGATGCGATTTGGTCATTTTCAGTCAGATTCACCTGGCAGAAACGGAATTATGAACCTTCAAGATGCAAATAAGAGGGAATCAAAGTGTGGAAGGACAATAAAGGCGGTGAATCTTTACAACCACTTTGAGATGTTAAAGAAAGTGTACAAATCAAAGTAAGAAACAAGCATTAGACTCATCCCATGGGGCCTGTTAGTTCTAAGAATCAGGTGCTTCTAATGGTGAATATACAAGTAGCAAGAAGACACATATAAGGAGGCTTAAAACAACACCTATTGATGTGAATATGAAGAATCAATGGTTTCACTGACAAAGATTTGGCCATTTTCAAAGCCGATTCACCTATAAAACTTAATTACGAACCTTCAAGACAGCAAATAAAAGTGAATCAAAGTGGAAGTATAGTCAAAGGCGTGTGAAT
Organism: Cardamine occulta; assembly: GCA_028015245.1. Classification (NCBI taxonomy): domain Eukaryota; kingdom Viridiplantae; phylum Streptophyta; class Magnoliopsida; order Brassicales; family Brassicaceae; genus Cardamine; species Cardamine occulta. Next base: position 20,573,526 of record CM051363.1, on the reverse strand, counting down.
CTTTTTACAACCGCTTAAAGATGTTCAAGAAAGGTGTGTATAAATCAAAGTAAAGAAAACAGCATTATAGCTTATCCCATAAGCTTCATAGTTCTAAGAATCTCATAGGAGTTTTAATGGTGAATAAGGGTGTTGTAGCAAGAAGACACATATGGAGGCTTAAACAACACCTATCGATGGGAATATGAAGAATCAAAGGTTTCATTGACAAGGATTTGGCCATTTTCAAAGTCGATTCACCTAGAAACGTGAATTATGAACGCTCAAGATGGCAAATAAGAGTGAATCAAAGTGTGGAAGAGTAGTCAAAGGCGGTGATTCTTTACAACCGCTTTGAGAGATGTTCACTAAAGGTGAAGCAAATCAAAGTAAGAAACAAGCATTATAGCTAATCCCATAGTTCTCATAGTTCTAAGAATCATAGGAGTTTGAATGGTGAATAAGGGTGTTGTGAAAAGACGACACATATGGAGGCTTAAACAACACCTATTGATGGGAATATGAAGTGAATCAATGGTTTCATTGACAAGGATTTGGCTATTTTCAATCTGATTCACCTATAAACGTGAATTATGAACCTTCAAGATGCAAATAAGAGTGAATCAAAGGGTGGAAGCATAGTCAAAGGCGTGAATCTTTTACAACCCGCTTGGAGATGTTCATGAAATGTGCAGAAGCAAAATCAAAAGTAAAAGCAATACATTATAACCGCCAATCCCATAGTTCCTATAGTTCTAAGAATCTATAGGAGTTTTAATGGTGAATAATGGCGTTGTAGCAAGACGACATATTGAGGCTTAAACAACACCTATATTGATGTGAATATGAAGAATCAATGGTTTTCATTGACAAGGATTTCAAGATTTTCAAGCCGATTCACCTATAAACCGAATTACGAACCTTCAAGATGCAAATCGTGAAAGAATAAAAGTGTGGAAGTATATGTCAAAGGCGGTGAATCTCGGACAATCGCTTGGAGATGTTCAAGAAAGTGTAGAAGCAAATCAGCAAAAGAAACAAAGATTATAGCTTATCCCATACTACAGAGAGTTCTAAGAATCTCATAGGAGTTAATAATGGTGAATAGTGGGCGTTGTGGCAAGAAGACACATATGGAGGCTTAAAGAACACCTATTGATGTGAATATGAAGCCTCAATGGTTTCATTGGCAAGGATGTGGCCATTTTCAAGCTGATCAATTCCATAAACGGAATTATGAACCTTCAAGATGCAACAAGAAAGAATAAAAGTTGGTGGAAGTATAACTGTGCTGGCTATGAATCTTTACAACCGCTTGGAGATGTTCAAGAAAGGTGTAGAAGCAAATCAAAGTAAGAAATAAGCTAATATAGCTTATCTCATGTTTCTATTATTTTAAGAATTTACAGTTGTTTCTAGTGGTGAATAAGGGCGTTGTAGCAAGAAGACACATATGGAGGCTTTAAAACAACACCTATTGATGGGAATATGAAGAATCAATGGCTCTCATTGACAAGGATTTAATTATTTTCAAGTCGATTCACCTATAAACGGAATTATGAACCTTCAAGATGCAAATAAGAGTGAATCAAAAGTAAGGAAGTATAAATAAAGGCTTGAATTTTTTTACAACTACTTTGAGATGTTCAAGAAAGTGTGTAGAAGCAAATCAAGTAAGAAACAAGCATTAGAACTCCATTCCATACTAAGTATTATAAGAATCTCATAGGAATTTTAATGGTGAATAAAGCGGTGTTGTAGCAAGAAGACACTATGGAGCAGCTTAAACAACTCCTATTGATGGGAATATGAAGAATCACTGGTTTTACTGACAAGGATTTGGCCGTTTTCAAGTTAGATCCACCTATAAACGGAATTCATGAGTCTTCAAGATGTAAAAAGAGTGAATCAGTAAAAGGGTAGTCAGTTGCAGATTCTTTACAAATCGGCTTGAGATATTCAAGAAAGGTGTAGAAGCAAATCAAAAGTAAGAAACAAGCATTAAGAAGCTTATCCCATAGTTCTGTTAGTTCTAAGAATCTCATAGGTGTTTTTACTTGTGAATAATGGCGTTGTAGCAAGAAGATACATATGGAGGCTTAAACAACACCTATTTACGTGAATATGAAGAATCAATGGCTTTATTGACAAGGATTTGGTCATTTTCTTGCCGATTCACCTAAAAACGGAAATATGAAACTGAAAGATGCAAATAAGAGTGAAAAAAGGTGTGAAAGTATCGCCAAAGGCGGAATCTTTTTACAACTACTTTGAGATGTTAAAGAAAGGTGTAGAAGCAAATCAAAAAAGAAACAAGCATTAGACGTTATCCCATAGTTCTCGTTAGTTCGCTAACTTCATAGGTGTTTCTAATGGTAATAAGGGCGTTGTAGCAAGAAGACACATATGGAGGCTTAAACAATACCTATTGATGTGGAATATGAAGAATCAATGGTTTCATTGACAAGGATTCAGCCATTTTTAAGCTGATTCAGCTATAAACGGAATTATGAACCTTCAAGATGCAAATAAGAGTGAATCAAAGTAAACCAAAGTATAGTCAACGGTCGGGAATCTTTTACAACTGCTTTGAGATGTTCAAGAAAGGTGTAGAAGCAAATCAAAGTAAGAAATGTGCATTATAGCTTATCCTATAGTTCTCATAGTTCTAAGAATCTCTAGGAGTTTCTAATGGTGAATAAGGGTGTTGTAGCAAGAAGACACATATGGAGCCTTAAACAACACCTATTGATGTGAATATGAAGAATAAAAGGTTTCATTGACAAGGATTTGGCCATTTTCAGGCCGATTCAATTGGTGTAGAAAGTGAATTATGAACGCTCAAGATGCAAATAAGAAAGGGAATCAAAGTGTGGGAAGAGTAGAACAGCGCGGATTCTTTTACAACTGCTTTGGAGATGTCTAAAAAGGTGTAGAAGCAAATCAAAAGAAACAAGCATTATAGCTTATCCTATAGTTCGTTAGTTCTAAGAATCTCATAGGGAGTTTTCACTAAAAAGGAATAAGGGTGTTGTAGCAAGCATCGCACACATATGGGCTTAACAACACCTATTGATGTGAATATGAAGAATCAATGGTTTCACTGATCAGCGATTTGGCTATTTTCAATCTGATTCACCTATAAACCGAATTATGAACCTTCAAGATGCAAATAAGAGTGAATCAAAGTGTGGAAGTATAGTCAGTTACGGTGAATCTTCGACAACTGCTGGAGATGTTCAAGAAATGTGTAGAAGCAAATCAAAGCAAGAAACAAGCATTATAATCTTAGCCCATAGTTCTGTTAGTTCTAAGAATCTCACAGGAGTTTCTAATGGTGAATAATGGGCGCTGTAGCAAAGGATTTAATATTATTATTGAGGCTTAAATAACACCTATTGATGGGAATATGAAGAATCAATGGTTGCATTGACAAGGACGAGGCCATTTTCAAGCTGCTTCACCTATAAACGGAATGATGAACCAACCAGATGCAAATCAGAGTGAATAAAAGTGTGGAAGTATAGTCAAAGGCTGTGGGAATCTTTTACAACCTGCTTTTGATGTTCTAAGAAAGGTGTAGAAGCAAATCAAAAAAGTAAATGAAGTATTGCTAGCTTATCCCATAGTTCAGAAGCTTCTAAGAATCTCTAGGAGTTTTGAATGGTGAATAATGGGCGCTAGCAAGAAGACACACATATGGAGGCTTAAACACTATTGATGGGAATATGAAGAATCAATGGTTTCATTGACAAGGATTTGGCCATTTTCAAGTCAGATGGACCTATAAACGGAATTATGAACCTCAAGATGCAAATAAGAGCTAATAAAAGTGTGGAAGTATAATCAAAGTTATGGTGAATCTTTTACAACTGCTTTGAGATGTTCTCAGAAAGTGTTGAAGCAAATCAAAGTAAGAAACAAGCATTATAGCTAATCTCATGGGCTTCTATTAGTTTTAAGAATTTGGCAGGTGTTTCTAGTGGTGAATAAGTGGGCGCCAGAAAGCAAGAAGACACATATGGAGGCTTAAAACAACACCTATTGATGTGGAATATGAAGAATCAATGGTTTCATTGACATGGATTTGGTCATTTTCCCGTTGATTCACCGAACTAATTATGAACCTTCAAGATGCAAATAAGATGAATCAAAGTGTGGAAGTATAACAAGCGCTGAATCTTTTTACAACTACTTGAGATGTTCAAGAAATGTGTAGAAGCCAATCAAAGGAAGAAACAAGCATTAGACCTTATCCCATAGTTCTCGCGAAGGTTAAAGAACTTACAGGGAATTTCTAATGAAATAAAGGGTGTTGTATAAAGAAGACACATATGGAGGCTTAAACAATTCCTATTGATGTAATAGGAAGAATCAATGGTTTCATTGACAAGGATTTGGCCATTTTCAAGCTGATTCACCTATAAACGTAATTAAGAGTCTTCAAGATGTAAATAAGAGTGAATCAAAGCAGGAAGTCTAGAATGTTGGCGGTGATTCTTTTTTACAAATCGCTTGGAGATATTCGGGTGAAAGGTGTAAGCAAATCAAAAAGCAAACAAGCATTATAGCTTATCCCATAGTTCTCGTTAGTTCTAAGAATCTCACAGGTGTTTTTAATGGTGAATAATGGGCTGCTAGCAAGAAGACATATATGGAGGGTCAAACAACACCTATCGATGTGAATATGAAGAATCAATGGTTTCCTCCATTGACAAGGATTTGGCCATTATTTTTCAAGCTGATTCACCTATAAACGAGCAAAGATGAATAAAGTATATATCCACTTGGAGATGTTACAACTCAAAGCAAGAAACAAGCATTAGACCTTATCCTATCGTCTTTGTTAGCTTCGAAGAATCTCATAGGTGTTTCTAATGGTAATAAGGGAAGTAGCAAGAAGACACATATGGAGGCTTAAAACAATACCTATTGATGTGAATATGAAGAATCAATGGTTTCATTGACAAGGATTTGGCCATTTTCAAGTCGATTCACCTATAAACGGAATTATGAACCTTCAAGATGCAAATAAAAGTGAATCAAAGTGTGGAAGCATACTTAAAGGCGGTGAATCTTTACAACTTCATGGAGATGTTCAAGCAAGGTGTAGAAGCAAATCAAAAGTAAGAAATGTGCATTATAGCTTATCCCATAGTTCTGTTAGTTCTAAGAATCTCAGAGAGTTTCTAATGGTGAATAAGGGTGTTGTAGCAAGAAGACACATATGGAGTCTTGAACAATGGCCTGGGGATATGGCTAAGTGAAGAATCAAAGGTTTCATTGACAAGGATTTGGCCATTTTCCCGCCGATTCACCTGTAAACGGAATTATGGTCGCTCAAGATGCAACCAAGAGTGAATCAAAGAAAGGAAGAGTAGTCAAAGGCGATTCTTTTTACAACCGCTTGAGATGTTCAAAGAAAGCGTAGAAGTTAAATCAAAGTAAGAAACAAGTATTATAGCTAATCCTATAGTTCTGTTAGTTCTAAGAATCTCAGAGTTTCTACCAAAGAATAAGGGCAAGCAGCAAAAGACCACACATTATGGAGGCTTAAACACTTTATTGATGTAATTAAGAATCAATACTTCATTGATATGGATTTGGCCATTTTCAATCTGATTCACCTATAAACGGAATTATGAACCTTCAAGATGCAAATAAGAGTGAATCACAGTGTGGAAGTATAGTCACAAGTGTGAATCTTTTACAACCCCATGAGAGATGTTCAAGAAATGTAGAAGCAAATCAAAGTAAGAAACAAGCATTATAACTTATCCTAGAGTTCTGTTAGTTCTATGAATCTCATAGCCTCAATGGTGAATAATGGGCGCTAGTAGCAAGATTTTATTATTGAGGCTTAAGCAACACCTATTTGATGTGAATATGAAGAATCAATGGTTTCATCGACAAGGACAGGCCATTTTCAAGCCGATTCACCTATAAACGGAATTATGAACCTTCAAGAACAACCCGAGGGAATGAAAAGCCAGCGAAGGATAAATAAAGCAAGTGAATCTTTGGCAATCGCTTTTGGAGATGTTCAAGAAAGGGTATAAAGGAATCAAAGTGTTAAACAAGCATTATAGCTAATCCCACAGTTCTGTTAGTTCTAACAATCTGGCAGGAGCTTTTAATGTGAATAAAGCCAAGTAGCAAGAAGACACATATGGAGGCTTAAACAACAATTTTAATATGGAATATGAAGAATCAATGGTTTCATTGACAAGGACCAGGCCATTTCTCAAGCCGGGATTCACCTATAGCAACGGAATTATGAACCTTCAAGATGCAAATAAGAGTGAATAAAAAGGTGGAAGTATAATCAAAGTTTAAATCTTTTTACAACCGCTTTTGAGATGTTCAAGAAAGGGTAGAAGCAAATCAAAGTAAGAAACAAGCATTATAGCTTATTCTTTAGTTCTCCGTTAGTTTTAAGAATCTCTATAGGTGTTTTAGTGAGGAATAAGGGCGTTGTAGCAAGAAGACACATATGGAGGCTTTAAGACACCTATTGATGGGAATATGAAGAATCAATGGTTTCATTGACAAGACTTGGTTATTTTTCAAGCCGATTCACTGGCAAACGGAATTACGAACCTTCAAGATGCAAATAAGAGTGAATCAAAGTGTGAAAGTATAGTCAAAGGCGCCGACTCTTTTGGCAACTACTTTTGAGAGATGTCTGAAGAAAGGGCTAGAAGCAAATCAAATTAAGAAACAAGCATTAGACCTTATCCCATAGTTCTGTTAGTTATAAGAATCTCATAGGAATTTCTAATGGTGAATAAAGGGTGTTGTAGCAAGAAGACACATATGGAGGCTTAAACAACTCCTATTGATGTGAATATGAAGAATCAATGGTTTCATTGACAAGGATTTGGCCATTTTCAAGCTGATTCACCTATAAACGGAATTATGAGTCTTCAAGATGTAAATAAGAGTGAATCAAAGTGTGGAAGTGTAGTCAGTTAAAGGTGATTCTTTTTTATAACCGCTTTTGGAGATATTTCAAGAAAGGGTAGAAGGGAATCAAAGTAAGAAACAAAGCATTATAGATCCTATAGTTCTCATAGTTCTAAGAATCTCATCCGTGTTTTAATGGTGAATAATGCTTGTAGTAAGAAGACACATATGGAGGCTTAAACAACACCTATTGATGTGAATATGAAGAATCAATGGTTTCATTGACAAGGATTTGGTCATTTTCTGTCGGATTCACCTATAAACGGAAATTTGAACCCCCAAGATGCAAATAAGAGTGAATAAAAGTGAAAGTATATTGTACAAGGTGAATCTTTTTGCTAAACTACTTTGGAGATGTTAAAGAAAGGTTGTATGAAATCAAAGTAAGAAACAACAAGCATTAGACCTCATTCCATAGTTCTCATAGTTCTAAAGAATCAATAGGTGTTTTAATGGTAGAATAATGGGCGTTGTAGCAAGAAGACACATACGGAGTGCTTAAACAACACCTATTGATGCATTACGAAGAATCACAGGTTTCACGGACAAGGATTTGGTCATTTTCAAGCCGATTCAATTTATAAACGGAATTATGAACCTTCAAGATGCAAATAAGAGTGAATAAAAGTGTGGAAGGATAAAGGCGGTGAATCTTTACAACTACTTTGAGATGTTAAAGAAAGCCGTAGGGGCTAAATCAAAGCAAAGAAAACAAGCATTATAGCTAATCCCATAGTTCCAGAAGTTCTAAGAATCCAATAGGAGTTTCTAATGGTGAATAATGGGCTGCTGTAGCAAGAAGACACATATGGAGGCTTAAACAACACCTATTGATGTGAATATGAAAAATCAATGGTTTCCATTGATTGGCGATTTGGCCATTTTCAAGCTGATTCACCTATAAACCGAATTACATGAACCTTCAAGATGCAAATAAGAAAGGGAATAAAAGTGTGGAAGCATAATCAGTTATGTGACTCTTTTAGCAACCTGCCGGAGATGTTCAAGAAAGGTGTAGAAGCAAATCAAAGTAAGAAACAAGCATTATAGCTTATCTCATAGTTCGGTTAGTTTAAGAATCTCTATGTGCTTTAGGTGGTGAATAAGGGGCGCTAGCAAGAAGACACATATGGAGGCTTAAACAACACCTATTGATGTGAATAATAACATGAAGAATCATGGTTTCATTGACAAGGATTTGGTCATTTCCGGTTTATTCACCCATAAATTCGGAATTATGAACCTTCAAGTGCAAATAAGAGTGAATAAAGTGAAAGATAACAGCTACGGTGAATCTTTACAACTACTTTGGAGATGTTGCAGCTTTGTGTAGGAAGCAAATCAAAAGTAAGAAACAAGCATTAGACCTTATCCCATAGTTCTCATAGTTCTAAGAATCAATAGGTGTTTCTAATGGTGAATAATGTATGCTTGTAGCAAGAAGACACTATGGAGGCTTAAACAACACCTATTGGAGCGTGAATAAGGAAGAATCAATACTCGACTGACAAGGATTTGGTCATTTTCAAGCTGGATTCACCTATAAACGGAATTATGAACCTTCAAGATGCAAATAAGAGGGAATAAAAGTGTGGAAGTATAGTCAAAGGCGGTGAATCTTGTACAACTACTTTGAGATGTTAAAGAAAGGTGTTGTATAAATCAAAAGTAAGCAACAAGCATTATAGCTAATCTCATAAGGGCTTCAAGGTTCTAAGAATATCTATAGGTGTTTCTACTGGTGAATAAGGGCGCGAAAGCAAGAAGACACACATGGAGGCTTAAAAACACCACCCATTGATGGGAATATGAAGAATCAATGGTTTCATAGACAAGGATTAGGGCATTTTCAAGTTGACTCACCTATAAACGGAATTGCTTAACCTTTCAAGATGCAAATCTGTGTGAATCAAAAGTGGAAGTATAGTCAAAGGCGGTGAATTTTTTACATAACCGCTTGGAGATGTTCAAGAAAGGTGTAGAAGTAAATCTAAAGTAAGAAAAATGTATTATAGCTTATCCTTTATGTTCCTCTAGTTCTAGGAATCTCATAGGAGTTTCTAATGGTGAATAATGGGCGCTTTGTAGCAAGAAGACACATATGGAGGCTTAAACAACAATCTATTGATGGGAAGATGAAGAATCACTGGTTTATTGACAAGGATTTGGCCATTTTTCAAGATGATCTACCTATAAACGGAATTATGAACCTTCAAGGGCAAAATAAGAGTAATCAAATGTGGAAGTGTAGTCAAAGGCGGTGAACTTTCTGCAACCGCTTGAGATGTTCAAGCAAAGTGTAGAAGCAATCAAAAGAAACAAGCAAGATTATAGCTTATCCCATAGTTCTCATAGTTCTAAGAATCTCATAGGAGTTTCTAATGGTGAATAAGGGTGTTGTAGCAAGAAGACACATATGGAGTCTTAAACAACACCTACTGATGTGAATATGAAGAATCAAAGGCTCTATTGACAAGGATTTGGCCATGTCGGATTCACCAGAACTAATTATGAACGCTCAAGATGCAAATAAGAGGGAATCAAAGTGTGGAAGAGTAGTCAAAGGCGGTGATTCTTTTTACAACCGCCGGAGATGTTCAAGAAAAGGTGTAGAAGCAACCAAAGTAAGAAACAAAGATTATAGCTTATCCCATATTACTGTTAGTTCTAAGAATTTCACAGGAGTTTTGATTGCGAATAAGGGGTGTTGTAAAAGACCTAATACATATGGAGGCTTAAACAACACCTATTGATGTGAATATGAAGAATCAATGGTTTCATTGGACAAGGATTTGGCCATTTTCAATCTGATTCACCTATAAACTTAATTATGAACCTTCAAGATGCAAAACAAGAGTGAATCAAAGTGTAGAAGTATAGTCAAAGGCGGTGAATCTTTTATAACCGCTAGAGATGTTCAAGAAATGTGTAGCAGCAACCCAAAGCAAGAAACAATCATTATAACTTATCCCATAGTTCTCATAGTTCTAAGAATCTCATATGAGTTTCTAATGGTGAATTAATGGGCGCTAGTAGCAAGACTTAATATATGGAGGCTTAAACAACACCTATTGATGTGAATATGAAGAATCAAATTTTTTTATTTCTATCGGACAAGGATTTGGCCATTTTCAAGCCGATTCACCTATAAACCGAATTATGAACCTTCAAGATGCAAATCAGAGGGAATAAAAGCGGAAGTATAGTCAAAGGTGAATCTTTTTACAACTGCTTTGAGATGTTCAAGAAAGGTGTAGGTACAACTTTAGGTGCAAGAAATAAACATTATAGCTTATCCCATAGTTCTGTTAGTTCTAAGAACTTCATAGGAGTTTCTAATGGTGAATTGGGGCCGGGCTTGTAGCAAGTAAATATTAATATAGCGGAGGCTTAAACAACACCTATTGATGTGAATATGAAGAATCAATACTTCATTGACAAGGATTTGGCCATTTTCAAGTCGTATTCACCCATAAACCCCACTATTAACCTTCAAGATGCAAATAAGAGTGAATAAAAAAGTGGAAGTATAATCAACAAAGGCGTGTGAATCTTCGACAACCGCTTGAGATGTTCAAGAAAGGTGTAGAAGCAAATCAAAGCAAGGAAACAAGCATTATAGCTTATCTCATACGCCTGTTAGTTTTAAGAATCTCATAGGTGTTTCTTTAGTGTAGAATAAGGGCGTTGTAGGAAGAAGACACATATGGAGTGCTTAAACAACACCGATTGATGTGAAGATGAAGAATCAATGGTTTCATTGACAAGGATTCAGTCATTTTCCTGTCGATTCACCCAGTAAACTGAATTAAGAACCTTCAAGATGCAAATAAGAGTGAATCAAAGTGTGGAAGTATAGTCAGTTGCTTGAATCTTTTACAACTACTTTGAGATGTTCAAGAAAGGTGTAGGGCTAAATCAAAGGAAGAAACAAAGATTAGACCTTATCCCATAGCTTCAAGAAGTTATAAGAATCTCATAGGAATCTCTAATGGTGAATAAAGGGTGTTGTAGCAAGAAGACACATATGGAGGCTTAAACAACTCCTATTGATGTGAATATGAAGAATCAATGAAGCCATTGACAAGGATTTGGCCATTTTGAAATGTATTCACCTATAAAACTAATTATGACTCTTCAAGATGTAAATAAGAGTGAATCAAAGTGTGGAAGTGTAGTCAAAGGCGGTGATTCTTTTACAACTGCTTTGAGATATTCAAGAAAGGTGTAGAAGCAAATCATGCAAAGTAAAAATAAGCATTATAGCTTATCCTATAGTTCCATGGTTCTAAGAATTTACAGTGTTTTAATGGGTGAATAATGTATGCTAGGAAAAGCAAAGAAGACACATATGGAGGCTTTAAACAACACCTATTGATGTGAATATGAAGAATCAAATGGTTTCATTGGATAAGGATTGGGTCATTTTCCCGCTGATTCACCTATAATTGGAATTATGAACCTTCAAGACGCAATAAGAGTGAATAAAAGTGTGAAAGTATCAGTTACTTGTGAATCTTGACAACTACTTTGAGATGTTAAAGAAAGGTAGAAGCAAATCAAAGTAAGAAACAAGCATTAGACCTTATCCCATGGGCCTGTTAGGTTCTAAGAATCCTTGTTGTGTGTTTCTAATGGTGAATAATGGGCGTTGTAGCAAGTTAAGACACATAGGAGGCCAACAACACCTATCGATGTGAAGAGATGAAGAATCAATGGTTTCATTGGACAAGGATGTGGCCGTTTTCAGCTGATTCACCTACACACGGAATATTGAACCTTCAAGATGCAAATAAGAGTGAATAAAAGGGTGGAAGGATAAATAAAGTTGCTGTGAATCTTTTACAACTATTTCGAGACGTTAAAGAAAGGGTGTAGAAGCAAAATCAAAGTAAGAAACAAGCATTATAGCTTATCTCATAGTTCGGTTAGTTCTAAGAATTCTCATAGGTGTTTCTTTAATGGTGAATAAGGGCGTTGTAGCAAGAAGATACATATGGAGGCTTAAAACAACAATTCTATCGATGTGAATATGAAGAATCACAGGTTTCATTGGACAAGGATTTAAATATTTTCAAGTTTATTCACCTATAAAACGAAATTATGAACCTTCAAGATGCAAATGGGAAAAGTGAATCAAAGTGGAAGTATAACAAGGCGTGAATCTCGACAATCGCTTAGAGATGTTCAAGAAAGGTGTTGTAGCAAATCAAAAGTGTTAAATGTGCATTATAGCTTATCCCATAAAGTTCTGTTAGTTCTATGAATCTCTACAGGAGTTTCTAATGGTGAATAATGGCGCTAGAAAAGGAAGACACATATGGAGGCTTAAACAACACCTATTGATGTGAAATGAAGAATCAATGGTTTCATTGGACAAGGATTTGGCCATTTTCAAAATTTATCTACCTATAAACGGAATTATGAAACTCTTCAAGATGCGCCTGGCGAGTGAATCAATGTGAAGGTAAATAAAGGCGGTAGAACTTCACAACCCATGGAGATGTGTTCAAGAAAGGTGTAGAAGCAACCTAAAGTAAGAAACAAGGGGGACAGCTTATCCCATAGTTCAAATAGTTCTAAGAATCCAAGAGACTGACGGTGGTAATGGCAAGTTGTAGCAAGAAGACACATATGGAGGCTTAAACAACACCTATTGATGTGAATATGAAGAATCAAAGGTTTCATTGACAAGGATTTGGCCATTTTTCAAGCCGATTCACTCAGAACGGAATTATGAATGCTCAAGATGCAAATAAGAGTGAATCAAAGTGTGGAAGGGGAGACAAAGGCGGGGATTCTGACAACTGCTTTGAGATACCCAAGAAAGGTGGAGAAGCAAATCAAAGTAAGAAACAAGCACAGGCTTATCCCAGTTCTCGTTAGTCTAAGAACTCATGTGAGTTTCTAATGGTGAATAAGGGTGTTGTAGCAAGACGGGATATGGAGGCTTAAACAACACCTATTGATGTGAATATGAAGAATCAATGGTTTCATTGACAAGGATTTGGCCATTTTCAATCTGGATTCCGATAAACTTAATTATGAACTTCAAGATGCAAATAAGAAAGAATCAAAGTGAAGGATAACAAATACTGGGTGAATCTTAATAACCGCTTGAGATGTTCAAGAAATGTGTAGAAGCAAATCAAAGTAAGAAACAAGCATTATAACATATCCTATAGTTCTGTTAGTTCTAAGAACTTCACAGGAGTTTCTAATGGTGAATAATGGGCTGCAGCAAGAAGACACATGGGGAGGCTTAAACAACACCTATCGATGTGAATATGAAGAATCAATGGTTTACTGACAAGGATTTGGCCATTTTCAAGCTGGATTCACCTATAAACGGAATTATGAACCTTCAAGATGCAAATAAGGGGGAATAAAAGTGTGGAAGTATAATCAAAGGCGGTGAATCTTTTTAATAAACTACTTGGAGATGTTAAAGAAAGGTGTTGTATAAATCAAAAGTAAAGAAACAAGGATTATAGCTTATCTCATAGTTCCTCGTTAGTTCTAAGAATCTATGGTGTTTCTAATGGTGAATAAGGGCTTGTAGCAAGAAGACACTATGGAGGCTTAAACAACACCTATCGATGTGAATATGAAGAAACCTGGTTTCATTGGACAAGGATTTGGCCATTTTCAAGCCGATTCACCTATAAACGGAATTATGAACCCTTCAAGATGCAAACAAAAGTGAATCAAAGTGTGGAAGTATATTTGCTAGTGAATTTTGAAGAATCGCTGAGAGATGTTCAAGAATGTGTGTATAAGGAAATCAAAGTATGAGACAAGCATTATAACTAATCCCATAGTTCGTTTAGTTCTAAGAATTCATAGGAGTTTCACGAGGAATAATGGGCAAGCTAGAAAGAAGATACCTATTGAGTGGCTTAAACAACACCTATTGGCGCGACATGAAGAATCAATGGTTACCCAGACAAGGATTTTCACATTTTCAAGCCGATTCACCTATAAACCCCACTACGAACCTTCAAGATGCAAATCAGAAAGTGAATAAAAGTGTGGAAGCATAGTCAGTTATGTGAATCTTTTATATAACCCGCTGAGAGATGTTCAAGAAAGGTGTTGTAGCAAATCAAAGTAAGAAACAAAGATTATAGCTTATCCCATAGTGCAAATAGTTCTAAGAACTTCATAGGTTTTCTAATGGTGAATAATGTGCATGGTAGCAAGAATATCCATAAGTGGAGGCTTAAACAACACCTATATTGATGGGAATAAGAAGAATCAATGGTTTCATTGGACAAGGATTTGGCCATTTTCAAGCCGATTCACCTATAAAACTAATTATGAACCTTCAAGATGCAACAACAGAGTGAATAAAAAGTGTGGAAGTATAATCAAAGGCGGTGAATCTTTTTACAACTGCTGCTTTGAGATGTTCAAGAAAGGGTAGAAGCAAATCAAAGTAAGAAACAAGGCCAGGAAGCTTATCTCATAGTTCTGCGAAGTGGGAAGTAATTCCATAGGTGTTTTAGTGGTGAATAAGGGGCGCCAGGCAAGAAAGACATAAGGCGGAGACTTAAACAACACTTATTGATGTGAAGATGAAGAATCATGGTTTCCTCATTGACAAGGATTTGGTCATTTTCAAGTCGTATCTTCACCTACAAACTTAATTATGAACCTTCAAGATGCAAATAAGAGCTTAATCAAAGCGTGGAAGTATAAATAAAGGCGCTGAATGTCACAACTACTTTGAGATGTTCAAGAAAGGTGTAGAAGCAAATCAAAAGTAAGAAATCGTTATTTTGTATCTTATCCTCATTGTTCTTGTTAGTTATAAAGAATTTCCTAGAAATTTCTAATGGTGAATAAAGGGTGTCAGAAAGCAAGAAGACACATATGGAGGCTTTCTACCAACTCCTATCATGTGAATACGGGGTTAATCAATGGTTTCATTGACAAGGATTTTAGATATTTGAAGCTGATCTACCCATAAATCCAATTATTATGAACCTTCAAGATGCAAAGAGGAGTGAATCAAAGTGTGGAAGGATAACAAAGGCGCTGAATCTTTTACAACTGCTTTGAGATGTTCAAGAAAGGTGTAGAAGCAAATCAAAGTAAGAAACAGGCATTATAGCTTATCCCATAGTTCTGTTAGTTCTAAGAATCTCATAGGTGTTTCTAATGGTGAATAATGGGCATTGTAGCAAGAAGACACATAAGGAGGCTTAAACAACACCTATTGATGTGAATATGAAGAATCAATGGTTTCATTGACAAGGATTTGGTCATTTTCAAGCTGATTCACCTATAAAACGTGAACTTTGAACCTTCAAGATGCAAATAAGAGTGAATAAAAGTGTGAAAGTATGAATAAATATGTGAATCTTCGACAACTGGTTTTGAGATGTTAAAGAAAGTATGTAGAAGCAAATCAAAGTAAGAAACAAGCATTAGACCTTTTATCCCATACTTTAGTTCGAAGAATCTCTAGGTGTTTTAATGGTGAATAATGTATGCTAGAAAGCAAGAAGACACATATGGAGGCTTAAACAACACCTATTGATGGGAATATAAATAATCAATGGTTTCAGCTGATATGGATTAGAATATTTCAAGCTGATTCACCCATGTTCCCAATTATGAACCTTCAAGATGCAAATAAGTGGAAAGGGAATAAAAAAGTGTGGAAGTATAGTCAAATACGGTGAATTCCTTTTTAAGTTAAATCTACTGAGACAGGGCAAGAAAGGTGTAGAAGCAAATCAAAGTAAGAAACAAGGACATAGCTTATCTCAGTTCCGTTAGGTTCTAAGAATCAATAGGTGTTTCTAATGCCGGTGAATAAGGGGCGCAGGCAAGCAAGACACATATGGAGGCTTAAATGTCAACACCTATCATGTGAATACGAAGAATCAATGGTTTCATTGACAAGGATTTGGCTATTTTCCCGTTGATTCACCTATAAACCGGGAATCATGAACCTTCAAGATGCAAACAAGAGTGAATCAAAGTGTGGAAGTATATACTAAAGGCGGTGAATCTTTACAACCGCTGAGATGCTCAAGAAAGGGTAACAAACTTCAAAGGAAGAAACAGGCATTATAGCTTATCCCATAGTTCTCTTAGTTCTAAGAATCTCATAGGCGTTTCTAATGGTGAATAAGGGGCGCAGCAAGAAGGCTAATAATATATGGAGGCTTAAACAACACCTATCGATGTAAAGTGAAGAATCAATGGTTTCATCGACAAGGATTTGGCCATTTTCCCGTCGGACTTACCTATAAACGGAATTATGAACCTTCAAGATGGAAACAAAAGTGAATCAAAGGGGAAGTATAGTCAAAGGCGGTGAATCTTATAGGACCGCTGAGATGTTCAAGAAAGGTGTAGAAGCAAATCAAAAAAAGAAATAAGCATTATAGCTTATCCCATAGTTCATAATGGAATCTCAGGAGTTTTAATGGTGAATAATGAAGTAGCAAGAAGACACTATGGAGGCTTAAAACAACACCTATTGATGTGAAATGAAGAATCAATGGTTTCATTGACAAGGATTTGGCCATTTTTCAAGATGAGATTCACTCTATAAATCTAAATTATGAAAATTTTCAAGATGCAAATAAGAGTTAATCAACAAAAGGGGAAGTGTAAATAAAGGCGTGTAAACTCTTACAAATCAAAGGCTTTTGGAGATGTTCAAGAAAGCGTAGAAGCAAATCAAAGTAAAGACAAGCATTATAGCTTATCCCATAGTTCTCATAGTTCTAAGAATCTCAGAGAGTTTTTAATGCAGAAGCTTCGGGGTGTGCCAGAAAGGCAGTTACGCGTGGAGGCTTAAACAACACCCATTGGGGCGAATATGAAGAATCAAAGGTTTCCATTGACAAGGATTTGGCCATTTTCCCGTTGATTCACCTGTAACCGGAATTATGAACGCTCTCAAGATGCAAATAGAGGAATCAAAGTGTGGAAGGAGAGGGAATGCCATGCAGATTCTTTATAACCGCTGAGATGTTCAAGAAAGTGTGGCGCAAATCAAAGTAAGAAACAAGATATAGCTTATCCCATATTTCATAGTTCAACTATAGGAGTTTCTTTTAATGGTGGAACAAAGTTGTAGCATACTATTACATATGGAGGCGGGAACAACACCTAATCATGTGAATATGAAGAATCACGGTTTCATTGACAAGGATTTGGCCATTTTCAACTGATTCACCTATAAACGGAATTATGAACCTTCAAGATGCAAACAAGAGTGGTTCAAAGTGTGGAAGATAGTCAAAGGCGTGTGAATTTTTGTTACAACTGCTTTTGAGATGTTCAAGAAATGTAGAAGCAAATCAAAGTAAGAAACAAGGATTATAACTTATCCCATAGTTCTCATATTTCTAAGAATTCATAGGAGTTTTAATGGTGGGTCAATGGGCGTTGTAGCAAGAAGACACATATGGAGGCTTAAACACCTATTGATGTGAATATGAAGAATCAATGGTTTCATTGACAAGGATTTATGCATTTTTCAAGCTGATTCACCTATAAACTTAATTATGAACCTTCAAGATGCAAATAAGAGTGAATAAAAAAGTGGAAGTATAATCAAAAGGTGAATCTTTTACAACTACTTTCTGAGACGTTAAAGAAGGTAGAAGCAAATCAAAGTAAGAAACAACATTATAGCTTATCTCATAGTTCTCATAGTTCAAGAATCATAGGTGTTTTAATGTTGAATAAGGGCGTTGTAGCAAGAAGACACATATGGAGTTTTTCAACAACACCTTATCGATGTGAATATAAGAATCAACGGTTTCATCGATGGGGCGATTTGGCCAGGCTCAAGCTGATTCACCTATAAAACTAATTATGAACCTTCAAAAGATGCAAATAAAAGTGAATCAAAGGTGGAAGCATAGTCGTGCTGCTGCGAATCTTTACAACCGCTTGAGATGTTCAAGTAATGTGGCAGGCTAAAATCAAAGCAACAAGATTATAACTTATCCTATAAATTTCATAGTTCTAAGAATCTCGCAGGAGTTTCTAATGGTGAATAATGTATGTTGTAGCAAGACTCCATATTGAGGTGCTTAAACAACACCTAGCTGATGTGAATATGAAGAATCACGGGTTTCATTGACAAGGATTTGGCCATTTTCCCGTCGATTCACCTATAAAAACCTAATTATGAACCTTCACAACCGTAGTGAATAAAAGTGGAAGTATAGTCACATGAATCTTTACAATTCATGGGGATGTTCAAGAAAGGTGTAGAAGCAAATCAAAGTAAGAAACAAAGCATTATAGCTAATCCCATAAAGTTCTCATAGTCTTCTAAGAATCTCACAGAGTTTCTGATGGTGAATAATGGGCGGGTAGCGTTAAGACACAAGGGAGGCCAACAACACCTGGTTGATGGGAATATGAAGAATCAATGGTTTCATTGACAAGGATTTAACAAGCCAAGTCAGATCTACCTATAAACGGAATTATGAACCTCAAGATGCAAATAAGAGTGAATAAAGTGGGAAGTATAATCAAAGGCGGTGAATTCTTTACAATCGCCAGATGTCATGAAAGGTGTAGAAGCAAATCAAAGGAAGAATCAAGCATTATATTATCTCATAGTTCGTTAGTTTTAAGAATCTCATAGGTGTTTCTAGTGGTGAATAAAGTTGTAAGGGCAAGACACATATGGAGACTTAAAACAACACCTATCGATGTGAAGATGAAGAATCAATGGTTGCACTACAAGGAGGTCATTTTCCCGCTTCATTCACCTATAAACGGAATTATGAACCTTCAAGATGCAAATAAGAGTGGAACTCCAAAGTGTGGAAGTATAGTCGCTAAACCGGTCTTACAACCATGGAGATGTTCAAGAAAAGGTGTGTAAGGTAATCCTGCAGTAAGAAACAAGCATTAGACTCATCCCATATCGTTAGTTATAAGAATCTCAGGGGAATTTCTAATGGTGAATAAAGGAAGTTGTAGCAAGAAGACACATAAGGAGGCTTTAAACAACCTTATTGATGTGAATATAGTTGAATCAATGGTTTCATTGACAAGCACGTAGATATTTCAAGTTTCTGATTCACCTATAAACGGAATTCTGAACGTACAAGATGCAAATAAGAGCAACTCAAAGTGTAAGCAGTCAAAGGGAATCTTATAACTGAAGCTTGGAGATGTTCAAGAAAGGTGTAGAAGCAAATCAAAGTAAGAAACAAGTATTATAGCTATCCAGGGCTCTGTTGGCCTAAGAACTTCATAGTGTTTTAATGGTGAATACGGGCTTGTAGCAAGAAGACACATATGGAGGCTTAAACAACACCTATTGATGTAGAATATGAAGAATCAATGGTTTCATTGACAAGGATTTGGTCATTTTGAGGCTCGATTCACCCATAAACTTAATTATGAACCTTCAAGATGCAAAGGAGAGGGAATAAAAGTGTGAAAGTATAAATACATGTGAATCTTCGACAACTACTTTGAGATGTTAAAGAAAGGTGTAGAAGCAAATCAAAGTAAGAAACACGCATTCGACCTAATCCCATAGTTCTGTTGAATTTAAGAATTCATAGGTGTTTCTAACAGGGAATACGGGCCAGAAAGTACACACATATGGAGGCTTAAACAACACCTATTGATGTGAATATGAAGAATCAATGGTTTCCATTGACAAGGATTTACATGTTTCATTCACCTGGCAAACTTAATTATGAACCTTCAAGATGCAAATAAGAGTGAATAAAAGTGTGGAAGCATAAATTTCAAGGCTGCGAATCTTTTGGCAACTACTTTCTGAGATGTTAAAAGAAAGGTGTAGAAGCAAATCAAAGTAAGAAATCAAGCATTATAGCTTATCTCATAGTTCTCATAGTTCTAAGAATCTCATAGGTGTTTCTAATGGTGAATAAGGGCGCAGTAGCAAGAAGACACATATGGAGGCTTAAACAACACCTATCGATGTATTGGCCAAGAATCACGGGTTTCAATATTGACAAGGATTTGGCTATTTTCAAGTTTTATTCACCTATAAACGGAATTATGAACCTTCAAGATGCAAATAAGAGTGAATCAAAGTGGGAAGTATAGTCATGAATCTTTTACAACCCATGGAGATGTTCAAGAAAGGTGTACAAATCAAAGTGTTAAATGGCATTATACTATCCCATGGGGCTCGTTAGTTCTAAGAATCTCATAGGAGTTTTAATGGTGAATAACAATGCTCAAGCAAGAAGAAGACACATATGGAGGGGCTTAAACAACACCTATTGATGTGAAATGAAGAATCAATGGTTTCATTGACAAGGATTTGGCCAGTTTTCAAGCCGATTCACCCATAAACCGAATTCACAGTCTTCAAGATGTAAATAAGAGTGAATCAAAGGTAGAAGTGTAGTCAAAGACGGTAATCTTTACAATCATGGAGAGATATTCAAGAAAGGTGTAGAAGCAAATCAAAGTAAGAAACAAGCATTATATTATCCTATAGTTCTGTTAGTTCTAAGAATCTCATAGAGTTTCTAATGGTGAATAAGGGTGTTGTAGCAAGAAGACACATATGGAGGTTTTAAACAACACCTATTGATGTGAAAATGAAGAATCGCACGGTTTCATTGACAAGGATTTGGCTATTTTTCCGTCGATTCACCAAGAAACAAAATTATGAACCTTCAAGATGCCAAATAAGACTAAATCAAAGTAGGAAGTATACCAAAGGCGGTGAATCTTTTACAACTGCTGGAGATGTTCAAGAAATGTGTAGAAGCAAATCAAAGTAAGAAACAGAGATTATAGTTTATCCTATGTTCTCTTGCGGTTCGAATCTCATGGAGTTTCCCACGGTGATCACTTGCTGCCAGCAAGAAGACACATATGGAGTGCTTAAACAACACCTATTGATGTGAAATGAAGAATCAAATTTTATTGACAAGGATTCGCAATATTTTTCAAGTTTATTCACCCGGTAAACTTAATTCTCCGCGAACCTTCAAGACTTAAATAAAGAGTCAATCAAGTGTGGAAGTATACCAAAGGCTAAGAATCTTTTACAAATCGCTCAGAGATGTTCAAGAAAGTGTATAAATCAAAGTAAGAAACAAGCATTATAGATCCCATAGTTCTCAGAAGGTTCTAAGAATCTCATATAGAGTTTCTAATGGTGAATAATGTATGCTAGCAAGAAGACACATAAGGAGGCTTAAACACCTATCGATGGAAATGAAGAATCAATGGTTTTACTGACAAGGATTTCAAGATTTAAGATTTATTCACTCTATAAACGGAATTATGAACCTTCAAGATGCAAATAAGAGTGAATCAATGTGTGGAAGTGTAAATAAAGGCTAAGAAACTCTTATAACCCGCTGAGATGTTCAAGAAAGGTGTAGAAGCAAATCAAAGTAAGAAACAAGCATTATAGCTTATCCTATACTATATTCTAAGAATCTCATAGGAGTTTCTAATGGTGAATAAGGGTGCTGTAGCAAGAAGACACATATGGGAGGCTTAAACAACACCTATTGATGGGAATATGAAGAATCAAAGGCCTCTATTGACAAGGACGGCTATTTTCAAGTTGATTCACCTATGAACGGAATTATGAACGTTCAACATGCAAATAAGAGGGAATCATATTGTGGAAGAGTAGTCAAAGGCGGTGATTCTTCGACAACTGCTGAGATGTTCAAGAAAAGGTGTACAAATCAAAGTGTTAAACAAGCATTATGGAAGGTCCCAGAGTTCTGTTAGTTCTAAGAATCTCCTACAGAGCTTTTAATGGTGAATAAGGGTGTTGTAGCAAGATCTAATACATATGGAGGCTTAAACAACACCTATTGATGTGAATATGAAGAATCAATGTTTTCATTGACAAGGATTTGGCCATTTTCAACTGGATTCACCATAAACTTAATTATGAACCTTCAAGATGCAAATAAGAGTGAATCAAAGTGTGGAAGTATAGGTCAGTACATGTGAATCTTTTACAACCGCTTGAGATGTTCAAGAAATGTAGAAGCAAATCAAAGTAAAGAATAAGCATTATAACTTATCCCATAGTTCTCATAGTTCTAAGAATCTCATAGGAGTTTGAATGGTGAAGAATGGGCGTTGTAGCGTTGAAGGACACATATGGAGGCCAAACAACACCTATTGATGTAATGAAGTGAAGAATCACGGTTTCATTGACAAGGACGGCTATTTTCCTGTCGATTCACCTATAAACCGAATTATGAACCTTCAAGATGCAAATAAGAGCGCATTAAAAGGGGTGGAAGCATAATCAAAATATGTGAATCTTTGCCAACTACTTTAAGATGTTAAAAGAAAGGTGTAGAAGCAAATCAAAGTAAGAAACAAGCATTATAGCTTATCTCATAGTTCTGTTAGTTCTAAGAATCTCATAGGTGTTTCTAATGGTGAATAAGGGGCGTTGTAGCAAGAAGACACATATGGAGGCTTAAACAACACCTATTGATGGGAATATGAAGAATCACTGGTTTGATTGACAAGGATTTGGCCATTTTAAAGCTGATTCACCTATAAACGGAATTATGAACGTTCAAGAGGCCAATAAAAGTGAATCAAAGTGTGTAAGTAGAGTCAGGCTGTGAATCCTCCACAACTGCTTTGGAGATGTTCAAGAAAGGTGTAGAAGCAAATCAAAGTAAGAAACAAGCATTCGACCTTATCCCATAGTTCTGTTAAGTTATAAGAATCTCAGCAGGAGTTTCTAATGGTGAATAAAGGGTGTTGTAGCAAGAAGAGTCACATATTAAAAGCTTCAACAACAATTATTGATGTGAATACGAAGAATCAATGGTTTCATTGACAAGGATTTGGCCATGTTCGACTTGATTCACCTATAAACGGAATGAAGAACCTTCAAGATGCAACTAAGAGGAATCAAAGTGTGGAAGTATAGTCAGGTGGCTGCGAATCTTTTACAACTTTTGAGATGTTCAAGCAAGTGTGAAGCAAATCAAAGTAAGAAACAGGGCATTATAGCGGATCCTATAGTTCTGTTCGAAGTTATAAGAATCTCATAGGTGTTTCTAATGGTGAATAAGGGTTGTAGCAAGAAGACACATAGTGGAGGCTTCAAACAACACCTATTGATGTGAATATGAAGAATCAATGGTTTTATTGGACAAGATTTGGCTATTTTCAAGCCGATTGACCTACAAACGGAATTATGAACCCTCAAGATGCAAATAAGAATGAATCAATGTGCGGAAGTGTAGCTCCTATGTGAATCTTTTACAACTACTTGAGATGTTCAAGAAAGGTGTAGTATCAAATCAAAGTAAGAAACAAGCATTATAGCTTATCCCATAATTCTGTTAGTTCTAAGAATCTCATAGGAGTTTCTAATGGTGAATAAGGGCGTAGCAAGAAGACACATATGGAGGCTTAAACAACACCTATTGATGCGAAGATGAAGAATCAATGGTTTCATTGACAAGGATGTGGCTATTTTCAAGCCGACTCACCTATAAACGGAATTATGAACCTCAAGATGCAAATAAGAGTGAATCAAAGTGTGGAAGTATAAATAAAGGCGGTGAAACTCTTACAACTGCTTTGAGATGTTCAAGAAAGGTGTAGAAGCAAATCAAAGTAAGAAACAAGCATTATAGCTTATCCCATAGTTCTGTTAGTTCTAAGAATCTCATAGGAGTTTCTAATGGTGAATTTGGGATTTGTAGAAAGAAGACTCATATGGAGGCTTAAACAACACCTATTGATGTGAATATGAAGAATCAATGGTTTCATTGACAAGGATTTGGCCATTTTCAAGCTGATTCACCTATAAACGGAATTATGAACCTTCAAGATGCAAATAAGAGCGAATCAAAGTGTGGAAGTATAGTCAAAGGGTGAATCTTTACAACTACTTGAGATGTTCAAGAAAGTGTAGCAAATCAAAGTAAGAAACAAGCATTATAGCTTATCCCATAGTTCTATTAGTTCTAAGAATCTCACAGAGTTTTAATGGTGAATAAAGGTGTATTTAAGAAGACACATATGGAGGCTTAAACAACACCTATTGATGTGAAATGAAGAATCAATGGTTTCATTGACAAGGATTTGGCCATTTTCAAGCTGATTCACCTATAAACGGAATTATGAGTCTTCAAAATGTAAATAAGAGTGAATCAAAGTGTGGAAGTGTAGTCAAAGGCGGTGAATCTTTTACAACTGCTTTGAGATATTCAAGAAAGGTGTAGAAGCAAATCAAAGTAAGAAGCAAGCATTAGAGCTTATCCTATAGTTTTGTTAGTTCTAAGAATCTCATAGGAGTTTCTAATGGTGAATAAGGGGTGTTGTAGCAAGAAGACACATATGGAGGCTTAAACAACACCTATTGATGTGAATATGAAGAATCAATGGTTTCATTGACAAGGATTTGGCCATTTTCAAGCTGATTCACCTATAAACGGAATTATGAACCTTCAAGATGTAAATAAGAGTGAATCAAAGTGTGGAAGTGTAGTCAAAGGCGGTAAATCTTTTACAACTGCTTTGAGATATTCAAGAAAGGTGTAGAAGCAAATCAAAGTAAGAAACAAGCATTATAGCTTATCTCATAGTACTGTTAGTTCTAAGAATCTCATAGGTGTTTCTAGTGGTGAATAAGGGGCGTTGTAGCAAGAAAACACATATGGAGGCTTAAACAACACCTATTGATGTGAATATGAAGAATCAATGGTTTCATTGACAAGGATTTGGCCATTTTCAAGACGATTCACCTATAAACGGAATTATGAACCTTCAAGATGCAAATAAGAGTGAATCAAAGTGTGGAAGTATAGTCAAAGGCGAATCTTTTACAACTACTTGGAGATGTTCAAGAAAGGTGTAAAATCAAAGTAAGAAACAAGCATTAGACCTTATCCCATCGTTCTGTCAGTTCTAAGAATCTCATAGGGGTTTGGAATGGTGAATAATGGACGTTGTTGCAAGAAGACACGTATGGCGGCTTAAACAACACCTATTGATGTGAATATGAAGAATCAATGGTTTCATTGACAAGGATTTGGCCATTTTCAAGCTGATTCACCTATAAACTGAATTATGAACCTTCAAGCTGCAAATAAGAGTGCATCAAAGTGTGTAAATATAGTCAAAGGCGGTGAATTTTACAACCGCTTTGAGATGTTCCAAGAAAGGTGTAGAAGCAAATCAAAGTAAGAAACAAGCATTATAGCTTATCCCATAGTACTGTTAGTTATAGGACTCACATAGGAGTTTCTAATGGTGAATAAAGGTGCGTAGCAAGAAGACACATATGGAGGCTTAAACAACACCTATTGATGTGAATATGAAGAATCAATGGTTTCATTGACAAGGATTTAGCCATTTTTAAGCTGATTCACCTATAAACGGAATTATGAACCTTCAAGATGCAAATAAGAGTGAATCAAAGTGGTGGAAGTATAGTCAAAAGGTGAATCTTTTACAACTGCTTTGAGATGTTCAAGAAAGGTGTAGAAGCAAATAAAAGTAAGAAACAAGCATTATAGCTTATCCCATAGTTCTGTTAGTTCTAAGAATCTCATAGGAGTTTCTAATGGTGAATAAGGGGTGTTGTAGCAAGACGACACATATGGAGGCTTAAACAACACCTATTGATGTGAATATGAAGAATCAATGGTTTCATTGACAAGGATTTGGCCAGTTTCAAGCTGATTCACCTATAAACGTAATTATGAACCTTCAAGATGCAAATAAGAGTGAATCAAAGTGTGGAAGTGTAGTCAAAGGCGGTGAAACTCTTACAACTGCTTTAAGATGTTCAAGAAATGTGTAGAAGCAAATCAAAGTAAGAAACAAGCATTATAGCTTATCCCATAGTTCTGTTAGTTCTAAGAATCTCATAGGAGTTCTAATGGTGAATAAGGGGTGTTGTAGCAAGACGACACATATTGAGGCTTAAACAACACCTATTGATGTGAATATGAAGAATCAATGGTTTCATTGACAAGGATTTGGCCATTTTCAAGCTGATTCACCTATAAACGGAATTATGAACCTTTAAGATGCAAATAAGAGTGAATAAAAGTGTGGAAGTATAGTCAAAGGCGGTGAATCTTTAACAACTACTTTGAGATGTTCAAGAAAGGTGTAGAAGCAAATCAAAGTAAGAAACAAGCATTATAGCTTATCCCATAGTTCTGTTAGTTCTAAGAATCTCATAGGAATTTCTAATGGTAAATAAAGGGTGTTGTAGCAAGAAGACACATATGGAGGCTTAAACAACACCTATTGATGTGAATATGAAGAATCAATGGTTTCATTGACAAGGATTTGGCCATTTTCAAGCTGATTCACCTATAAACGGAATTATGAACCTTCAAGATGCAAATAAGAGTGAATCAAAGTGGAAGTAGTCAAAGGTGAATCTTTTACAACCGCTTGAGATGTTCAAGAAAGGTGTACAAGCAAATAACAGTCCGAAACACGCATTATAGCTTATCCCATAGTTCTTAGTTATAAGAATCTCATAGGAATTTCTAATGGTAAATAAAGGGTGTTGTAGCAAGAAGACACATATGGAGGCTTAAACAACACCTATTGATGTGAATATGAAGAATCAATGGTTTCATTGACAAGGATTTGGCCATTTTCAAGATGATTCACCTATAAACGGAATTATGAACCTTCAAGATGCAAATAAGAGTGAATCAAAGTGTGGAAGTATAATAAAGGGTGAATTCTTTACAACTGCTTTGAGATGTTCAAGAAAGGTGTAGAAAATCAAAGTAAGAAACAAGCATTAGAGCTTATCCCATCATAGTTCTAAGAACCTCATAGGGGGTTCTAATGGTGAATAAGGGGTGTTGTAGCAAGAAGACACATATGGAGGCTTAAACAACACCTATTGATGTGAATATGAAGAATCAATGGTTTCATTGACAAGGATTTGGCCATTTTCAAGCTGATTCACCTATAAACGGAATTATGAACCTTCAAGATGCAAATAAGAGTGAATCAAAGTGTGGAAGTATAGTCAAAGGCGGTGAATCTTTAACAACTACTTTGAGATGTTCAAGAAAGGTGTAGAAGCAAATCAAAGTAAGAAACAAGCATTAGACCTTATCCTATAGTTCTGTTAGTTATAAGAATCTCTTAGGAATTTCTAATGGTGAATAAAGGGTGTTGTAGCAAGAAGACACATATGGAGGCTTAAACAACACCTATTGATGTGAATATGAAGAATCAATGGTTTCATTGACAAGGATTTGGCTATTTTCAAGCTGATTGACCTATAAACGGAATTATGAACCTTCAAGATGCAAATAAGAGTGAATCAAAGTGTGGAAGTATAGTCAAAGGCGGTGAATCTTTTACAACTGTTTTGAGATGTTCAAGAAAGGTGTAGAAGCAAATCAAAGTAAGAAACAAGCATTATAGCTTATCTCATAGTTCTGTTAGTTCTAAGAATCTCATAGGTGTTTCTAATGGTGAATAAGGGGTGTTGTAGCAAGAAGACACATATGGAGGCTTAAACAACACCTATTGATGTGAATATGAAGAATCAATGGTTTCATTGACAAGGATTTGGCCATTTTCAAGCTGATTCACCTATAAACGGAATTATGAACCTTCAAGATGCAAATAAGAGTGAATCAAAGTGTGGAAGTATAGTCAAAGGCGTGAATCTTTTACAACTGCTTTGAGATGTTCAAGAAAGGTAGTAACAAATCAAAGTAAGAAACAGGCATTATAGCTTATCCCATAGTTCTGTTAGTTCTAAGAATCTCATAGGAGTTTCTAATGGTGAAGAATGGGCGTGGTAGCAAGAAAACACATATGGAGGCTTAAACAACACCTATTGATGTGAATATGAAGAATCAATAGTTTCATTGACAAGGATTTGGCCATTTTCAAGCTGATTCACCCAGCAACCGAAGTATGATCCTCCAAGATGCAAATAAGAGCGAATCAAAGCGTGGAAGTATAGTCAAAGGCGGTGAATCTTTTACAACTGCTTTGAGATGTTCAAGAAATGTGTAAAAGCAAATCAAAGTAAGAAATAAGTATTATAGCTTATCCCACAGTTCTGTTAGTTCTAAGAATCTCATAGAGTTTTAATGGTGAATAAGGGCGTTGTAGCAAGAAGACACACATGGCGGCTGAAACCCCACCTTTGGATGTGAATATGAAGAATCAATGGTTTCATTGACAAGGATTTGGCCATTTTCAAGCTGATTCACCGATAAACGGAATTATGAACCTTCAAGATGCAAATAAGAGTGAATCAAAGTGTGGAAGTATAGTCAAAGCGTGAATCTTTTACAACTGCTTTGAGATGTTCAAGAAAGGTGTAGAAGCAAATCAAAGTAAGAAACAAGCATTATAGCTTATCCCATAGTTCTGTTAGTTCTAAGAATCTTATAGGAGTTTCTAATGGTGAATAATGGGCGTTGTAGCAAGAAGACACATATGGAGGCTTAAACAACACCTATTGATGTGAATATGAAGAATCAATGGTTTCATTGACAAGGATTTGGCCATTTTCAAGCTGATTCACCTATAAACGGAATTATGAACCTTCAAGATGCAAATAAGAGTGAATCAAAGCGTGGAAGTATAGTCAAAGGCGGTGAATCTTTTACAACTGCTTTGAGATGTTCAAGAAAGGTGTAGAAGCAAATCAAAGTAAGAAACAAGCATTATAGCTTATCCCATAGTTCTGTTAGTTATAAGAATCTCATAGGAATTTCTAATGGTAAATAAAGGGTGTTGTAGCAAGAAGACACATATGGAGGCTTAAACAACACCTATTGATGTGAATATGAAGAATCAATGGTTTCATTGACAAGGATTTGGCCATTTTCAAGCTGATTCACCTATAAACGGAATTATGAACCTTCAAGATGCAAATAAGAGTGAATCAAAGTGTGGAAGTATAGTCAAAGGCGTTGAATCTTTTACAACTACTTTGAGATGTTCAAGAAAGGTGTAGAAGCAAATCAAAGTAAGAAACAAGCATTAGACCTTATCTCATAGTTCTGTTAGTTATAAGAATCTCATAGGTGTTTCTAATGGTGAATAAGGGGCGTTGTAGCAAGAAGACACATATGGAGGCTTAAACAACACCTATTGATGTGAATATGAAGAATCAATGGTTTCATTGACAAGGATTTGGCCATTTTCAAGCTGATTCACCTATAAACGGAATTATGAACCTTCAAGATGCAAATAAGAGTGAATCAAAGTGTGGAAGTATAGTCAAAGGCGTTGAATCTTTTACAACTACTTTGAGATGTTCAAGAAAGGTGTAGAAGCAAATCAAAGTAAAAAACAAGCATTATAGCTTATCCTATAGTTCTGTTAGTTCTAAGAATCTCATAGGAGTTTCTAAGGTGAATAAAGGGCGTAGCAAGAAGACACATATGGAGGCTTAAACAACACCTATTGATGTGAATATGAAGAATCAATGGTTTCATTGACAAGGATTTGGCCATTTTCAAGCTGATTCACCTATAAACGGAATTATGAACCTTCAAGATGCAAATAAGAGTGAATCAAGGTGTGGAAGTATAGTCAAATGTGAATCTTTTACAACTCGCTGAGATGTTCAAGAAAGGTGGTATAAATCAAACTAAGAAACAAGCATTATAGCTTATCCTATAGTTCTTTAGTTCTAAGAATCTCATAGGAGTTTCTAATGGTGAATAAGGGCGTTAGCAAGAAGACACATATGGAGGCTTAAACAACACCTATTGATGTGAATATGAAGAATCAATGGCGTTATTGACAAGGGTGTAGCCCTTGTCCGTCTGCGTCACCTATAAACGGAATTATGAACCTTCAAGATGCAAATAAGAGTGAATCAATGTGTGGAAGTGTAGTCAAAGGCGGTGAAACTCTTACAACTGCTTTGAGATGTTCAAGAAATGTGTAGAAGCAAATAAAAGTAAAAAACAAGCATTATAGCTTATCCCATAGTTCTGTTAGTTCTAAGAATCTCATAGGAGTTTCTAATGGTGAATAAGGGGTGTTGTAGCAAGAAGACACATACGGAGGCTTAAACAACACCTATTGATGTGAATATGAAGAATCAAAGGTTTCATTGACAAGGATTTGGCCATTTTCAAGCTGATTCACCTATAAACGGAATTATGAACGTTCAAGATGCAAATAAGAGTGAATCGAAAGTGGGAAGTATAATCAAAGGCGGTGAATCTTTACAACTGCTTTGAGATGTTCAAGAAAGGTGTAGAAGCAAATCAAAGTAAGAAAAGCATTATAGCTTATCCCATAGTTCATAGTTCTAAGAATCTCATAGGAGTTTCTAATGGTGAATAAAGGGCGTAGCAAGAAGAACACATCAGGAGGCTTAAACAACGCCTATTGATGTGAATATGAAGAATCAATGGTTTCATTGACAAGGATTTGGCTATTTTCAAGCTGATTGACCCATAAACGGAATTATGAACCTTCAAGATGCAAATAAGAGTGAATCAATGTGTGGAAGTATAGTCAAAGGCGGAGAATCTCTTACAACAGCTGTGAGGTGTTCAAAAAATGTGTAGAAGCAAATCAAAGAAAGAAATAAGCATTATAGCTTATCCCATAGTTCTGTTAGTTCTAAGAATCTCATAGGAGTTTCTAAGGGGGAATAAGGGGCGTTGTAGCAAGAAGACACATATGGAGGCTTAAACAACACCTATTGATGTGAATATGAAGAATCAATGGTTTCATTGACAAGGATTTGGCCATTTTCAAGCTGATTCACCTATAAACGTAATTATGAACCTTCAAGATGCAAATAAGAGTGAATCAAAGTGTGGAAGTATAGTCAAAGGCGGTGAATCTTTTACAACCGCTGAGATGTTCAAGAAAGGTGTAGAAGCAAATAAGAAACAAGCATTATAGCTTATCCCATAGTTCATAGTTCTAAGAATCTCAGGAGTTTCTAATGGTGAATAAGGGGCATTGTAGCAAGAAGACACATATGGAGGCTTAAACAACACCTATTGATGTGAATATGAAGAATCAATGGTTTCATTGACAAGGATTTGGCCATTTTCAAGCTAATTCACCTATAAACGGAATTATGAACCTTCAAGATGCAAATAAGAGTGAATCAAAGTGTGGAAGTATAGTCAAAGGCGTGAATCTTACAACTGCTTTTGAGATGTTCAAGAAAGGTGTAGAAGCAAATCAAAGTAAGAAACAAGCATTATAGCTTATCTCATAGTTCTGTTAGTTCTAAGAATCTCATAGGTGTTTCTAGTGGTGAATAAGGGGCGTTGTAGCAAGAAGACACATATGGAGGCTTAAACAACACCTATTGATGTGAATATGAAGAATCAATGGTTTCATTGACAAGGATTTGGTCATTTTCAAGCTGATTCACCTATAAACGGAATTATGAACCTTCAAGATGCAAATAAGAGTGAATCAAAGTGTGGAAGTATAGTCAAAGGCGCTGAATCTTTTACAACTACTTTGAGATGTTCAAGAAAGGTGTAGAAGCAAATCAAAGTAAGAAACAAGCATTAGACCTTATCCCATAGTTCTGTTAGTTATAAGAATCTCATAGGAATTTCTAATGGTGAATAAAGGGTGTTGTAGCAAGAAGACACATATGGAGGCTTAAACAACTCCTATTGATGTGAATATGAAGAATCAATGGTTTCATTGACAAGGATTTGGCCATTTTCAAGCTGATTCACCTATAAACGGAATTATGAGTCTTCAAGATGTAAATAAGAGTGAATCAAAGTGTGGAAGTGTAGTCAAAGGCGGTGAATCTTTTACAACTGCTTTGAGATATTCAAGAAAGGTGTAGAAGCAAATCAAAGTAAGAAAACAAGCATTATAGCTTATCCATAGTTCTGTAGTTCTAAGAATCTCATAGGAGTTTTAATGGTGAATAAGGGTGTTGTAGCAAGAAGACACATATGGAGGCTTAAACAACACCTATTGATGGAATATGAAGAATCAATGGTTTATTGACAAGGATTGGGCCATTTTCAAGCCGATTCACCTATAAACGAATTATGAACTTCAAGATGCAAATAAGAGTGAATCAAAAGTGTGAAGTATAGTCAAAGGCGTGAATCTTACAACTGCTTTGATGTTCAAGAAAGGTGTAGAAGCAAATCAAAGTAAGAAACAAGCATTATAGCTTATCCCATAGTTCTGTTAGTTCTAAAAATCTCATAGAGTTTCTAATGGTGAATAAGGGGTGCTAGAAGCAAGAAGACACATATGGAGGCTTAAACAACACGTATCGAAGTGAATATGAAGAATCCATGGTTTCATTGACAAGGATTTGGCCATTTTCAAGCTGATTCACCTATAAACGGAATTACGAACCTTCAAGATGCAAATAAGAGCGAATCAAAGTGGTGGAAGTATAAATTTCAAGGCGGTAATCTTTTACAACTACTTTCAGATGTTCAAGAAAGGTGTAGAAGCAAATCAAAGTAAGAAACAAGCATTATAGCTAATCCTATAGTTCTTAGTTCTAAGAATCTCATAGGAGTTTTACTGGTGAATAATGGATGCTAGCAAAGAAGACACATATGGAGGGCTTAAACAACACCCAGTATCGATGAAATGAATCAATGGTTTCATTAATAAGGATTTGCCATTTTCAAGCTGATTCTCCTATAAAC
>CM051363.1:20469377-20540856 GCA_028015245.1 Cardamine occulta | reverse complement strand
ACACTTTGATTCCCTCTTATTTGCATCTTCAAGGTTCATAATTCCGCTTATAGGTGAATCAGCTTGAAAATGGCCAAATCCTTGTCAATGAAAACCATTGATTCTTCATATTCACATCAATAGGTTTTAAGCCTCCATATGTGTCTTCTTGCTACAACGCCCCTTATTCACCATTAGAAACTCCTATGAGATTCTTAGAACTAACGTAATCCATGGGATAAGCTATAATGCTTGTTTCTTACTTTGGTTTGCTTCTACACCTTTCTTGAACGTCTCAAAACAATTGTAAAAGATTCACCGCCTTTGACGATACTGCCACACTGTTATGCACTCTGATTTGCATCTTGAAGGTTCATAGTTCTGGTTATAGGTGAATCACCTTGAAAATTGCCAAATCCTTGTCAAGGAAACCAGTGATTCTTCATATTCACATCAATAGGTGTTTTTTAAGCTCTCCATATGTGTCTTCTTGCTACAACGCCCCTTATTCACCATTAGAAACTCCTATGAGATTCTTAGAACTAACAGTAAACCATGGGATAAGCTTATAATTCGTGTTTGTTACTTTGATTTGCTTCGACACGTTTCTTGAACATCTCAAAGCAGCTTGTAAAAGATTCACCGCCTTTGACTATACTCTCCACACTTTTATTCACTCTTATTTGCATCTTCAACGTTCATGATTCCGTTTATAGGTGGAACAGCTTGCAAATGGCCAAATACTTGTCAATGAAACCATTGATTATTCATATTCACCTCAATAGGTGTTGCTTAAGCCTCCATATGTCTCTTCTTGCTACAACCCCCCTTATTCACCATTAGAACCTCCTATGAGATTCTTAGAACTAACAGAATCCATGGGATAAGCTTATAATGCTTGTTTTTACTTTTTGATGCTTTACACACCTTTCTTGAACATCTCAAAGCAGCTTGTAAAAGATTCACCGCCTTTGACTATACTTCCACACTTTTATTCACTCTTATTTGCATCTCGAAAGGTTCATAATTCCGCTTATAGGTGAATCAGCTTGAAAATGGCCAAATCCTTGTCAATGAAAACCATTGATTCTTCATATTCACATCAATAGGTGTTGTTTAAGCCCATATGTGTCTTCTTGCTACAACGCCCCTTATTCACCATTAGAAGCTCCTATTAGATTCTTAGAACTAACGGAACCATGGGATAAGCTTATAATGCTTGTTTCTTACTTTGATTTGCTTCTACACCTTTCTTGAACATCTCAAAGCAGCTGTAAAAGATTCACCGCCTTTGACTATACTTCCACACTTTTATTCACTCTTACTTTCATCTTGAAGGTTCATAATTCAGTTTATAGGTGAATCAGCTTGAAAATGGCCAAACCTTGTCAATGAAAACCATTGATTCTTCATATTCACATCAATAGGTGTCTGGTTTCCATATGTGTCTTCTTGCTACAACGCCCATTATTCACCATTAGAAACTCCTATGAGATTCTTAGAACTAACGTAATCCATGGGATAAGCTATAATGCTTGTTTCTTACTTTGATTTGCTTCTACACCTTTCTTGAACATCTCAAAGCAGTTGTAAAAGATTCACCGCCTTTGACTATACTTCCACACTTTTATTCACTCTTATTTGCATCTTCAAGGTTCATAATTCCGTTTATAGGTGAATCAGCTTTAAAATGGCCAAATCCTTGTCAATGAAACCATTGATTCTTCATATTCACATCAATAGGTGTTGTTTAAGCCTCCATATGTTGCTTCTGGCTGCAACGCCCCTTATTCACCACTAGAAACACCTAGGAGATTCTTAGAACTAACAGAACTACATGGGATAAGCTTATAATGCTTGTTTTACTTTGATTTGCTTCTACACCTTTCTTGAACATCTCAAAGCAGTTAAAAGATTCACCGCCTGGGACTATACTACCACACTTTGATTCACTCGTATTTGCCTCTGAAAGGTTCATAATTCCGGTTATAGGTGAATCAGCTTCAAAATGGCCAAATCTTTGTCATTAAAACCATTCATTATTCAGATTCACATCAATAGGTGTTGCTTAAGCCTCCATATGTGTCTTCGCTACAACGCCCATTATTCACCATTAGAAACTCCTATGAGATTCTTAGAACTAACAGAACTACGGGATAAGCTTATAATGCTTGTTTCTTACTTGATTTGCTTCTACACCTTTCTTGAACATCTCAAAGCAGTTGTAAAAGATTCACCGCCTTTGACTATACTTCCACACTTTTATTCACTCTTATTTGCATGATTGAAGGTTCATAATCCGCTTATAGGTGAATCAGCTTCAAAATGGCCAAATCCTTGTCAATGAATCCACTAATTCTTCAAATTCACATCAATAGGTGTCGCGTAAACCTCCATATGGGTCTTCTTGCTACAACCCCCATTATTCACCATTAGAAACTCCTATGAGATTCTTAGAACTAACGTAATCCATGGATAAGCTTATAATGCTTGTTTTTACTTTGATTTGCTTTCTACACCTTTCTTGAACATCTCAAAGCAGTTGTAAAAGATTCACCGCTTTTGACTATACTTCCACACTTTTATTCACTCTTATTTGCATCTCGAAGGTTCATAATCCGCTTATAGGTGAATCAGCTTGAAAATGGCCAAATCCTTGTCAATGAAACCATTGATTCTTCATATTCACATCAATAGGTGTTGCTTAAGCCTCCATATGTGTCTTCTTGCTACAACGCCCCTTATTCACCATTAGAAACACCTATGGGATTCTAAGACCTAACAGAATCCATGGGATACCATATAATGCTTCTTTCTTACTTTGATTTGCTTCTACACCTTTCTTGAACATCTCAAAGCAGCTTGTAAAAGATTCACCCCTTTCGACTATACTTCCACACTTTTATTCACTCTTATTTGCATATCTCAAGGTTCATAATTCCGCTTATAGGTGAATCATCTTGAAAATGGCCAAATCTTTGTCAATGAAAACCATTGATTCTTCATATTCACATCAATAGGTGTGTTTAAGCCTCCATATGTGTCTTCTTGCTACAACGCCCATTATTCACCATTAGAAACTCCTATGAGATTCTTAGAACCAACAGAATCCATGGGATAAGCTTATAATGCTTGTTTCTTACTTTGATTTGCTTCTACACCTTTCTTGAACATCTCAAAGCAGCTTGTAAAAGATTCACCGCTTTCGACTATACTTCCACACTTTTGATTCACTCTTATTTGCATCCTCAAGGTTCATAATTCCGCTTATAGGTGAATCAGCTTGAAAATGGCCAAATCCTTGTCAATGAAAACCATTGATTCTTCATATTCACATCAATAGGTGTCTGTTTAAGCCTCCATATGTGTCTTCTCGCACAACGCCCCCTTATTCACCATTAGAAACTCCTATGAGATTCTTAGAACTAACGGAACCATGGGATAAGTTTATAATGCTTGTTTCTTACTTTGATTTGCTTTCTACACCTTTCTTGAACATCTCAAAGCAGCTTGTAAAAGATTCACCGCCTTTGACTACTCTTCCACACTTTGATTCACTCTAATTTGCTTCTTCAACGTGCATACTGCCGTTTATAGGTGAATCAGCTTGAAAATGGCCAAACTCTTGTCAATGAAACCATTGATTCTTCATATTCACATCAATAGGTGTTGTTTAAGCCTCCATATGTGTCTTCTTGCTACAACGCCCATTATTCACCATTAGAAACTCCTATGAGATTCTTAGAACTAACAGAACTATGGGATAAGCTATAATGCTTGTTTCTTACTTTGATTTGTTTCTACACCTTTCTTGAACATCTCAAAGCAGTTGTAAAAGATTCACCGCCTTTGACTATACTTCCACACTTTTATTCACTCTTATTTGCATCTTGAAGGTTCATAATTCCGTTTATAGGTGAATCAGCTTGAAAATGGCCAAATCCTTCGCAATGAAACCACTGATTTTTCATCTTCACACCAACCGGTGTGGTTTAAGCCTCCATATGTGTCTTCTTGCTACAACGCCCCTTATTCACCATTATAAACTCCTATGAGATTCTTAGAACTAACAGAACTATGGATAAGCTTAATGCTTGTCTTTTACTTTGATTTGCTTCTACACCTTTCTTTGAACATCTCAAAGCAGTTGTAAAAGATTCACCGCCTTTGACTATACTTCCACACTTTGATTCACTCTTATTTGCATCTTGAAGGTTCATAATTCCGTTTATAGGTGAATCATCTTGAAAATTGCCAAATCCTTGTCACTGAAAGCATTGATTCTTCATATTCACATCAATAGGTGTTGTTTATGCTTCCACTTGTGTCTTCTTGCTACAACGCCCATTATTCACCATTAGAAACTCCTATGAGATTCTTAGAACTAACAGAACTATGGGATAAGCTATAATGCCTGTTTCTTACTTTGATTTGCTTCTACACCTTTCTTGAACATCTCAAAGCAGTTGTAAAAGATTCAACTTCTGACTATACTCTCCACACTTTTATTCACTCTTATTTGCATCTTGAAGGTTCATAATTCCGCTTATAGGTGAATCAGCTTGAAAATGGCCAAATCCTTGTCAATGAAACCATTGATTCTTCATATTCACATCAATAGGTGTTGTTTAAGCCCATATGTGACTTCTTGCTACAACGTCCATTATTCACCATTAGAAACTCCTATGAGATTCTTAGAACC
Organism: Cardamine occulta; assembly: GCA_028015245.1. Classification (NCBI taxonomy): domain Eukaryota; kingdom Viridiplantae; phylum Streptophyta; class Magnoliopsida; order Brassicales; family Brassicaceae; genus Cardamine; species Cardamine occulta. Next base: position 20,536,175 of record CM051363.1, on the reverse strand, counting down.
AACGGAACCATGGGATAAGCTTATAATGCTTGTTTTTACTTTTGATTTGCTTCTACACCTTTCTTGAACATCTCAAAGCAGTTGTAAAAGATTCACCGCCTTTGACTATACTTCCACACTTTGATTCACTCTTATTTGCAGATTCAAGGTTCATAATTCCGCTTATAGGTGAATCAGCTTGAAAATGGCCAAATCCTTGTCAATGAAAACCATTGATTCTTCATATTCACATCAATAGGTGTTGCTTAAGCTTCCATATGTGTCTTCTTGCTACAACGCCCATTATTCACCATTAGAAACTCCTATGAGATTCTTAGAACCAACGTAATCCATGGGATAAGTTTATAATGCTTGTTTTTACTTTGATTTGCTTTTACACCTTTCTTGAACATCTCAAAGCAGCTTGTAAAAGATTCACCCCTTTCGACTATACTTCCACACTTTTATTCACTCTTATTTGCATCTCGAAGGTTCATAATTCCGTTATAGGTGAATCAGCTTGAAAATGGCCAAACCTTGTCAATGAAAACCATTGATTCTTCATATTCACATCAATAGGTGTTGCTTAAGCCTCCATATGTGTCTTCCTCTACAACGCCCATTATTCACCATTAGAAACTCCTATGAGATTCTTAGAACGAACGGAACCATGGATAAGTTTATAATGCTTGTTTCTTACTTTGATTTGTTTCTACACCTTTCTTGAACATCTCAAAGCAGTTGTAAAAGATTCACCGCTTTCGACTATACTTCCACACTGTTATTCACCCTTATTGGCATCTTGAAGGTTCACAGTTCCGTTTACAGGTGAATCAGCCTGAAGATGGCCAAATCCTTGTCAATGAAAACCATTGATTCTTCATATTCACATCAATAGGTGTTGTTTAAGCCTCCATATGTGTCGTCTTGCTACAACGCCCATTATTCACCATTAGAAACTCCTATGAGATTCTTAGAACTAACAGAACTATGGGATAAGCTATAATGCTTGTTTCTTACTTTGATTTGCTTCTACACCTTTCTTGAACATCTCAAAGCAGTTTTAAAAGATTCACCGCCTTTGACTATACTTCCCACCTTTCATACACACTTATTTGCAGCTTGAAGGTTCATAATTCCTGTTATAGGTGAATCAGCTTGAACATGGCCACATCCTTGTCAATGACACCATTGATTATTCATATTCAAATCAATAGGTGTCTGTTTAAGCCTCCATATGTGTCTTCTCTACAACGCCCATTATTCACCATTAGAAACTACTATGAGATTCTTAGAACTAACGTAAACCATGGGATAAGCTATGAGGCTTGTTTCTTACTTTTATTTGCTTCTACACCTGTCTTGATCGTCTTAAGGCAGTTGTAAAGGATTCACCGCCTTGGACTATACTTCCACACTTTGATTCTCTCTTATTTGCATCTTGAAAGTTCATAATTCCGCTTATAGGTGAATCAGCTTTGAAAATGGTCAAATCCTTGTAAATGAAAGCATTGATTCTTCATATTCACATCGATAGGTGTTGTTTCCGCCTCCATATGTGTCTTCTTGCTACAACGCCCATTATTCCCCATTAGAAACTCCTATGAGATTCTTAGAACTAACAGAACTACGGGATAAGCTTATAATGCTTGTTTCTTACTCTGTTTTGATTCTACACCTTACTTGAACATCTCAAAGCAGTTGTAAAAGATTCACCGCTTTTGACTATACTCTTCCACACTTTTATTCACTCTTATTTGCATCTTCAAGGTTCATAATTCCGCTTATAGGTGAATCAGCTTGAAAATGGCCAAACCTTGTCAATGAAAACCATTGATTCTTCATATTCACATCAATAGGTGTTTTTTAAGCTTCCATATGTGTCTTCTTGTACAACGCCCCTTATTCACCATTAGAAACTCCTATGAGATTCTTAGAACTAACAGTAATCCATGGGATAAGCTTATAATGCTTGTTTCTTACTTTGATTTGCTTCTACACCTTTCTTGAACATCTCAAAGCAATTGTAAAAGATTCACCGACTTTACTATACTTCCACCCTTTGATTCACTCTTATTTGCACCGCGAAGGTTCATAATTCCGCTTATAGGTGAATCAGCCTGAAAATGGCGAAAACCTTGTCAATGAAACCATTGATTCTTCATATTCACATCAATAGGTGTTGTTTAAGCCTCCATATGTGTCTTCTTGCTACAACGCCCATTATTCACCATTAGAAACTCCTATGAGATTCTTAGAACTAACAGAACTATGGGATAAGCTTATAATGCTTGCTTTCTTACTTGATTATTTGCTTCTACACCTTTCTTGAACATCTCAAAGAAATTGTAAAAGATTCACCGCCTTTGACTATACTTCCACACTTTTATTCACTCTTATTTGCATCTTGAAGGTTCATAATCCGCTTATAGGTGAATCAGCTTGAAAATGGCCAAATCCTTGTCAATGAAAACCATTGATTCTTCATATTCACATCAATAGGTGCTAGTTTACTCCATATGTGTCTTCTTGCTACAACGGCCTTTATTCACCATTAGAAACTCCTATGAGATTCTTAGAACTAACAGAACTAGGGATAAGCTTATAATGCTTGCTTTCTTACTTTGATTTGCTTTCTACACCTTTCTTGAACATCTCAAAGCAGTTTTAAAAGATTCACCGCCTTTGGACTATACTTCCACACTTTTGATTCACTCTTATTTGCATCTTGAAGGTTCATAATTCCGTTTATAGGTGAATCACTCTTGAAAATGGCCAAATCCTTGTCAATGAAACCATTGATTCTGCATAGTCACATCAATAGGTGCTTTTAAGCTTCCATATGTGTCTTCTTGCTACAACGCCCCTTATTCACCAGTACAAACACCTAAGAGATTCTTAGAACCAACAGAACTCATAGGATAAGCTATAATGCTTGCTTCTCAATTTGATTCGCTTCTACACATTTTTTGAACCTCTCCAAGCAGTTGTAAACGCTTCACCGCCTTTGACTATACATCCACACTTTGATTCACTCTTCTTTGCATCTTGACGGTTCATAATTCCGCCTATACGCGAATCAGCTTGAGAATGGCAAAATCCTTGCAATGAAAACCATTGATTCTTCATATTCACATCAATAGGTGTTGCTTAAGCTCCATATGTGCTTCTTGCTACAACGCCCCTTATTCACCATTAGAAACTCCTATGAGATTCTTAGAACTAACAGTAATCCATGGATAAGTTATAATGCCTGTTTGTTACTTTGATTCGCTTCTACACTTTTCTTGAACATCTCAAAGCGCTTGTAAAAGATTCACCGCCTTTGACTATACTTCCACACTTTTATTCACTCTTATTTGCATCTTTAAGGTNCATAATTCTCATGAGTAGTGAATCAGCTTGAAAATGGCCAAATCCTTGTCAATGAAAACCATTGATTCTTCATATTCACATCAATAGGTGTTGCTTAAGCCTCCATATGTGTCTTTCTCACTACAACGCCCATTATTCACCATTAGAAACTCCTATGAGATTCTTAGAACTAACAGAAAACCATGGGATAAGCTTATAATGCTTGTTTCTTACTTTGATTTGCTTTTACACCTTTCTTGAACATCTCAAAGCAGTAAAAGATTCACCGCCTTGACTATACTTCCACACTTTTATTCACTCTTATTTGCATCTTCAAGGTTCATAATCTCGCTTATAGGTGAATCAGCTTGAAAATGGAAAAATCCTTGTCAATCAAAAGCATTGATTCTTCAAATTCACATCAATAGGTGTTGTTTAAGCCTCCATATGTGTCTTCTTGCTACAACGCCCATTATTCACCATTAGAAACTCCTATGAGATTCTTAGAACTAACAGAACTATGGGATAAGCTATAATGCCTGTTTCTTTTACTTTTGATTTGCTTCTACACCTTTCTTGAACATCTCAAAGCAATTGTAAAAGATTCACCGCTTTCGACTATACTTCCACACTTTTATTCACTCTTATTTGCATCTTCAAGGTTCATAATCTCGTTATAGGTGAATCAGCTTGAAAATGGCCAAATCCTTGTCAATGAAAACCATTGATTCTTCATATTCACAGCAATAGGTGTTGTTTAAGCCTCCATATGTGTCTTGCTTCTACAACGCCCATTATTCACCATTAGAAACTCCTATGAGATTCTTAGAACTAACAGAACCATGGGATAAGCTTATAATGCTTGTCTTTTACTTTGATTTGCTTCTACACCTTTCTTGAACATCTCAAAGCAGCTTGTAAAAGATTCACCGCCTTTGACTATACTTCCACACTTTTATTCACTCTTATTTGCATCTTAAGAAGGTTCATAATTCCGCTTATAGGTGAATCAGCTTGAAAATGGCCAAATCCTTGTCAATGAAAACCATTGATTCTTCATATTCACACCAATAGGTGTTGCTTAAGCCTCCATATGTGTCTTCTTGCTACAACGCCCATTATTCACCATTAGAAACTCCTATGAGATTCTTAGAACTAACAGAATCCATGGGATAAGCTTATAATGCTTGTTTTTACTTTGATTTGCTTCTACACCTTTCTTGAACATCTCAAAGCAGCTTGTAAAAGATTCACCGCCTTTGACTATACTTCCACACTTTTATTCACTCTTATTTGCATCTTAAGAGGTTCATAATTCCGCTTATAGGTGAATCAGCTTAAAAATGGCCAAACCCTAGACAATGAAACCAGTGATTCGTCATAATCACAGCAATAGGCGTTGCTTAAGCCACCATATGGGTCTTCTTGCTACAACGCCCATTATTCACCATTAGAAACTCCTATGAGATTCTTAGAACAAACAGCACTATGGGATAAGCTTATAATGCTTGCTTTTTACTTACTTTGATTTGCTTTACACACCTTTCTTGAACATCTCAAAGCAGTTGTAAAAGATTCACCGCCTTTTGACTATATTTCCACACTTTTATTCACTCTTATTTGCATCTTCAAGGTTCATACTTCCCTTTCTAGGTGAATCAGCTTGAAAATGGCCAAACTCTTGTCAATGCCACCATTGCTTCTTCCTATTCCCATCAATAGGTGTTGTTTAAGCCTCCATATGTGTCTTCTTGCTACAACGCCCATTATTCACCATTAGAAACTCCTATGAGATTCTTAGAACTAACGAGAATCCATGGGATAAGCTTATAATGCTTGTTTCTTACTTTGATTTGCTTCTACACCTTTCTTGAACATCTCAAAGCAGCTTGTAAAAGATTCACCCCTTTGACTATACTCTCCACACTTTTATTCACTCTTATTTGCATCTTCAAGGTTCATAATTCCGCTTATAGGTGAATCAGCTTGAAAATGGCCAAATCCTTGTCAATGAAAACCATTGATTCTTCATATTCACATCAATAGGTGTCATAGGCTTCCATATGTGTCTTCTTCTACAACGCCCATTATTCACCATTAGAAACACCTACGAGATTCTTAGAACTAACAGAACTATGGGATAAGCTTATAATGCTTGTTTTTTACTTTGATTTGCTTCTTTACACCTTTCTTGAACATCTCAAAGCAGCTTGTAAAAGATTCACCGCCTTTGACTATACTTCCACACTTTTATTCACTCTTATTTGCAGATTGAAGGTTCATAATTCCGTCTATAGGTGCATCAGCTTGAAAATGGCCAAACCCTTGTCAATGAAACCATTGATTCTTCATATTCACATCAATAGGTGTTTTTTTAAGCCTCCATATGTGTCTTCTTGCTACTACGCCCCTTATTCACCATTAGAAACTCCTATGAGATTCTTAGAACTAACGGTACTATGGGATAAGCTATAATGCTTGTTTTTTACTTTGATTGGATTTTACACGTTTCTTGAACATATCAAAGCAGTTGTAAAAGATTCACCGCTTTCGACTATACTTCCACACTTTGATTCACTCTTATTTGCATCTTCAAGGTTCATAATTCCTGCTTATAGGTGAATCAGCTTGAAAATGGCCAAATCCTTGTCAATGAAAACCATTGATTCTTCATATTCACATCGATAGGTGTTGTTTAAGCTACCATATGTGTCTTCTTGCTACAACGCCCCTTATTCACCATTAGAAACTCCTATGAGATTCTTAGAACTAACAGAACTATGGGATAAGCTATAATGCTTGTTTCTTACTTTGATTTGCTTCTACACCTTTCTTGAACATCTCAAAGTAGTTGTTAAAGATTCACCGATTTTAACTATACTTCCACACTTTGATTGACTCTTATTTGCATCTTCAAGGTTCATAATTCGGCTTATAGGTGAATCAGCTTGAAAATGGCACAAACCTTGTCAATGAAAACCATTGATTCTTCATATTCACATCAATAGGTGTTTTAAGCCTTCCATATGTGTCTTCTTGCTACAACGCCCTTATTCACCATTAGAAACTCCTATGAGATTCTTAGAACTAACAGAACTATGGGATAAGCTTATAATGATTGTTTCTTACTTTGATTTGCTTCTACACCTTTCTTGAACATCTCAATGCAGTTGTAAGAGATTCATTGCCTTGGACTACACTTCAACACTTCGATTCACTCTTATTTGCATCTTGAAGGTTCATAATTCCGTTTATAGGTGAATCATCTTGAAAATGGCCAAATCCTTGTCAATAAAACCATTGATTCTTCATATTCACATCAATAGGTGTTGTTTAAGCCTCCATATGTGTCTTCTTGCTACAACGCCCATTATTCACCATTAGAAACTCCTATGAGATTCTTAGAACTAACAGAACTATGGGATAAGCTATAATGCCTGTTTCTTACTTTGATTTGCTTCTACACCTTTCTTGAACATCTCAAAGCAGTTGTAAAAGATTCACCGCCTTTGACTATACTTCCACACTTTGATTCACGCTGATGTGCATCTTGAAGGTGCATAATTCCGGTTATAGGTGAATCCGCTCGAAAATGACCAAATCCTTGTCAATCAAACCATTGATTCTTCATATTCCCATCCCTAGGTGTTGTTTAAGCCTCCATATGTGTCTTCTTGCTACAACGGCCCCTGTTCACCACGAGAACCACACTCGAGATCCTTAGGACTAACAGTACTATGAGATAAGCTATAATGCTTGTTTCTAACTTTGATTTGCTTCTACACCTTTCTTGAACATCTCAAAGCAGTTGTAAAAGATTCACCGCTTTGACTATACTTCCACACTTTTTTTCACCCTTATTTGCGTCTTGAAGGTTCATAATTCCGGTTTTAGGTGAATCAGCTTGAAAATGGCCAAATCCTTGTCAATGAAACCATTGATTCTTCATATTCACATCAATAGGTGTTGTTTAAGCCTCCATATGTGTCTTCTTGCTACAACGCCCATTATTCACCATTAGAAACTCCTATGAGATTCTTAGAACTAACAGAACTATGGGATAAGCTATAATGCCTGTTTCTTACTTTGATTTGCTTCTACACCTTTCTTGAACATCTCAAAGCAGTTGTAAAAGATTCACCGCCTTTGACTATACTTCCACACTTTTATTCACTCTTATTTGCATCTTGAAGGTTCATAATTCCGTTTATAGGTGAATCATCTTGAAAATGGCCAAATCCTTGTCAATAAAACCATTGATTCTTCATATTCACATCAATAGGTGTTGTTTAAGCCTCCATATGTGTCTTCTTGCTACAACGCCCATTATTCACCATTAGAAACTCCTATGAGATTCTTAGAACTAACAGAACTATGGAATAAGCTATAATGCTTATTTCTTACTTTGATTTGCTTCTACACCTTTCTTGAACATCTCAAAGCAGTTGTAAAAGATTCACCGCCTTTGACTATACTTCCACACTTTGATTCACTCTTATTTGCATCTTGAAGGTTCATAATTCCGTTTATAGGTGAATCATCTTGAAAATGGCCAAATCCTTGTCAATAAAACCATTGATTCTTCATATTCACATCAATAGGTGTTGTTTAAGCCTCCATATGTGTCTTCTTGCTACAACGCCCATTATTCACCATTAGAAACTCCTATGAGATTCTTAGAACTAACAGAACTATGGGATAAGCTATAAGGCTTGTTTCTTACTTTGATTTGCTTCTACACCTTTCTTGAACATCTCAAAGCAGTTGTAAAAGATTCACCGCCTTTGACTATACTTCCACACTTTGATTCACTCTTATTTGCATCTTGAAGGTTCATAATTCCGTTTATAGGTGAATCAGCTTGAAAATGGCCAAATCCTTGTCAATAAAACCATTGATTCTTCATATTCACATCAATAGGTGTTGTTTAAGCCTCCATATGTGTCTTCTTGCTACAACGCCCATTATTCACCATTAGAAACTCCTATGAGATTCTTAGAACTAACAGAACTATGGGATAAGGTCTAATGCTTGTTTCTTACTTTGATTTGCTTCTACACCTTTCTTGAACATCTCAAAGCAGTTGTAAAAGATTCACCGCCTTTGACTATACTTCCACACTTTGATTCACTCTTATTTGCATCTTGAAGGTTCATAATTCCGTTTATAGGTGAATCAGCTTGAAAATGGCCAAATCCTTGTCAATGAAACCATTGATTCTTCATATTCACATCAATAGGTGTTGTTTAAGCCTCCATATGTGTCTTCTTGCTACAACGCCCATTATTCACCATTAGAAACTCCTATGAGATTCTTAGAACTAACAGAACTATGGGATAAGCTATAATGCTTGTTTCTTACTTTGATTTGCTTCTACACATTTCTTGAACATCTCAAAGCAGTTGTAAAAGATTCACCGCCTTTGACTATACTTCCACACTTTGATTCACTCTTATTTGCATCTTGAAGGTTCATAATTCCGTTTATAGGTGAATCATCTTGAAAATGGCCAAATCCTTGTCAATAAAACCATTGATTCTTCATATTCACATCAATAGGTGTTGTTTAAGCCTCCATATGTGTCTTCTTGCTACAACGCCCATTATTCACCATTAGAAACTCCTATGAGATTCTTAGAACTAACAGAACTATGGGATAAGCTATAATGCTTGTTTCTTACTTTTATTTGCTTCTATAACTTTCTTGAACATCTCAAAGCAGTTGTAAAAGATTCACCGCCTTTGACTACTCTTCCACACTTTGATTCACTCTTATTTGCATCTTGAACGTTCATAATTCCGTTTATAGGTGAATCAGCTTGAAAATGGCCAAATCCTTGTCAATGAAACCATTGATTCTTCATATTCACATCAATAGGTGTTGTTTAAGCCTCCATATGTGTCTTCTTGCTACAACGCCCCTTATTCACCATTAGAAACTCCTATGAGATTCTTAGAACTAACAGAACTATGGGATAAGCTATAATGCTTGTTTCTTACTTTGATTTGCTTCTACACCTTTCTTGAACATCTCAAAGCAGTTGTAAAAGATTCACCGCCTTTGACTATACTTCCACACTTTGATTCACTCTTATTTGCATCTTGAAGGTTCATAATTCCGCTTATAGCCGAACCAGCTTGAAAATGGCCAAATCCTTGTCAATGAAAACCATTGATTCTTCATATTCACATCAATAGGTGTTGTTTAAGCCTCCATATGTGTCTTCTTGCTACACGACCCATTATTCACCATTAGAAACTCCTATGAGATTCTTAGAACTAACAGAACTATGGGATAAGCTTATAATGCTTGTTTCTTACTTTGATTTGCTTCTACACCTTTCTTGAACATCTCAAAGCAGTTGTAAAAGATTCACCGCCTTTGACTTTACCTCCACACTTTGGTTCACTCTTATTTGCATCTTGAAGGTTCATGATTCCGTTTATAGGTGAATCATCTTGAAAATGGCCAAATCCTTGTCAATAAAACCATTGATTCTTCATATTCACATCAATAGGTGTTGTTTAAGCCTCCATATGTGTCTTCTTGCTACAACGCCCATTATTCACCATTAGAAACTCCTATGAGATTCTTAGAACTAACAGAACTATGGGATAAGCTATAATGCTTGTTTCTTACTTTGATTTGCTTCTACACCTTTCTTGAACATCTCAAAGCAGTTGTAAAAGATTCACCGCCTTTGACTATACTTCCACACTTTGATTCACTCTTATTTGCATCTTGAAGGTTCATAATTCCGTTTATAGGTGAATCAGCTTGAAAATGGCCAAATCCTTGTCAATGAAACCATTGATTCTTCATATTCACATCAATAGGTGTTGTTTAAGCCTCCATATGTGTCTTCTTGCTACAACGCCCATTATTCACCATTAGAAACTCCTATGAGATTCTTAGAACTAACAGAACTATGGGATAAGTTATAATGCTTGTTTCTTACTTTGATTTGCTGCTTCGCCTTTCTTGAACATCTCAAAGCAGTTGTAAAAGATTCACCGCCTTTGACTATACTTCCACACTTTTATTCACTCTTATTTGCATCTTGAAGGTTCATAATTCCGCTTATAGGTGAATCAGCTTGAAAATGGCCAAATCCTTGTCAATGAAACCATTGATTCTTCATATTCACATCAATAGGTGTTGTTTAAGCCTCCATATGTGTCTTCTTGCTACAACGCCCATTATTCACCATTAGAAACTCCTATGAGATTCTTAGAACTAACAGAACTATGGGATAAGCTTTAATGCTTGTTTCTTACTTTGATTTGCTTCTACACCTTTCTTGAACATCTCAAAGCAGTTGTAAAAGATTCACCGCCTTTGACTATACTTCCACACTTTTATTCACTCTTATTTGCATCTTGAAGGTTCATAATTCCGTTTATAGGTGAATCAGCTTGAAAATGGCCAAATCCTTGTCAATAAAACCATTGATTCTTCATATTCACATCAATAGGTGTTGTTTAAGCCTCCATATGTGTCTTCTTGCTACAACACCCCTTATTCACCATTAGAAACTCCTATGAGATTCTTAGAACTAACAGAACTATGGGATAAGCTATAATGCTTGTTTCTTACTTTGATTTGCTTCTACACCTTTCTTGAACATCTCAAAGCAGTTGTAAAAGATTCACCGCCTTTGACTATACTTCCACACTTTTATTCACTCTTATTTGCATCTTGAAGGTTCATAATTCCGTTTATAGGTGAATCAGCTTGAAAATGGCCAAATCCTTGTCAATGAAACCATTGATTCTTCATATTCACATCAATAGGTGTTGTTTAAGCCTCCATATGTGTCTTCTTGCTACAACGCCCATTATTCACCATTAGAAACTCCTATGAGATTCTTAGAACTAACAGAACTATGGGATAAGCTCTAATGCTTGTTTCTTACTTTGATTTGCTTCTACACCTTTCTTGAACATCTCAAAGCAGTTGTAAAAGATTCACCGCCTTTGACTATACTTCCACACTTTTATTCACTCTTATTTGCATCTTGAAGGTTCATAATTCCGTTTATAGGTGAATCAGCTTGAAAATGGCTAAATCCTTGTCAATGAAACCATTGATTCTTCATATTCACATCAATAGGTGTTGTTTAAACCTCCATATGTGTTTTCTTGCTACAACGCCCATTATTCACCACTAGAAACACCTATGAGATTCTTAGAACTAACAGAACTATGGGATAAGGTCTAATGCTTGTTTTTTACTTTGATTTGCTACTACACCTTTCTTGAACATCTCAAAGCAGTTGTAAAAGATTCACCGCCTTTGACTATACTTCCACACTTTTATTCACTCTTATTTGCATCTTGAAGGTTCATAATTCCGTTTATAGGTGAATCAGCTTGAAAATGGCCAAATCCTTGTCAATGAAACCATTGATTCTTCATATTCACATCAATAGGTGTTGTTTAAGCCTCCATATGTGTCTTCTTGCTACAACGCCCATTATTCACCATTAGAAACTCCTATGAGATTCTTAGAACTAACAGAACACAGGGATAAGATATAATGCTTGTTTCTTACTTTGATTTGCTTCTACACCTTTCTTGAACATCTCAAAGCAGTTGTAAAAGATTCACCGCCTTTGACTATACTTCCACACTTTTATTCACTCTTATTTGCATCTTGAAGGTTCATAATTCCGTTTATAGGTGAATCATCTTGAAAATGGCCAAATCCTTGTCAATAAAACCATTGATTCTTCATATTCACATCAATAGGTGTTGTTTAAGCCTCCATATGTGTCTTCTTGCTACAACGCCCATTATTCACCATTAGAAACTCCTATGAGATTCTTAGAACTAACAGAACTATGGGATAAGCTATAATGCCTGTTTCTTACTTTGATTTGCTTCTACACATTTCTTGAACATCTCAAAGCAGTTGTAAGAGATTCACCGCCTTTGACTACACTTCCACACATTGATTCACTCTTATTTGCATCTTGAAGGTTCATAATTCCGTTTATAGGTGAATCATCTTGAAAATGGCCAAATCCTTGTCAATAAAACCATTGATTCTTCATATTCACATCAATAGGTGTTGTTTAAGCCTCCATATGTGTCTTCTTGCTACAACGCCCATTATTCACCATTAGAAACTCCTATGAGATTCTTAGAACTAACAGAACTATGGGATAAGCTATAATGCTTGTTTCTTACTTTGATTTGCTTCTACACCTTTCTTGAACATCTCAAAGCAGTTGTAAAAGATTCACCGCCTTTGACTATACTTCCACACTTTGATTCACTCTTATTTGCATCTTGAAGGTTCATAATTCCGTTTATAGGTGAATCAGCTTGAAAATGGCCAAATCCTTGTCAATGAAACCATTGATTCTTCATATTCACATCAATAGGTGTTGTTTAAGCCTCCATATGTGTCTTCTTGCTACACGCCCATTATTCACCATTAGAAACTCCTATGAGATTCTTAGAACTAACAGAACTATGGGATAAGCTATAATGCTTGTTTCTTACTTTGATTTGCTTCTACACCTTTCTTGAACATCTCAAAGCAGTTGTAAAAGATTCACCGCCTTTGACTATACTTCCACACTTTTATTCACTCTTATTTGCATCTTGAAGGTTCATAATTCCGTTTATAGGTGAATCAGCTTGAAAATGGCCAAATCCTTGTCAATGAAACCATTGATTCTTCATATTCACATCAATAGGTGTTGTTTAAGCCTCCATATGTGTCTTCTTGCTACAACGCCCATTATTCACCATTAGAAACTCCTATGAGATTCTTAGAACTAACAGAACTATGGGATAAGCTATCATGCTTGTTTCTTACTTTGATTTGCTTCTACACCTTTCTTGAACATCTCAAAGCAGTTGTAAAAGATTCACCGCCTTTGACTATACTTCCACACTTTTATTCACTCTTATTTGCATCTTGAAGGTTCATAATTCCGTTTATAGGTGAATCAGCTTGAAAATGGCCAAATCCTTGTCAATGAAACCATTGATTCTTCATATTCACATCAATAGGTGTTGTTTAAGCCTCCATATGTGTCTTCTTGCTACAACGCCCATTATTCACCATTAGAACCTCCTATGAGATTCTTAGAACTAACAGAACTATGGGATAAGCTATAATGCTTGTTTCTTACTTTGATTTGCTTCTACACCTTTCTTGAACATCTCAAAGCAGTTGTAAAAGATTCACCGCCTTTGACTATACTTCCACACTTTTATTCACTCTTATTTGCATCTTGAAGGTTCATAATTCCGTTTATAGGTGAATCAGCTTGAAAATGGCCAAATCCTTGTCAATAAAACCATTGATTCTTCATATTCACATCAATAGGTGTTGTTTAAGCCTCCATATGTGTCTTCTTGCTACAACGCCCATTATTCACCATTAGAAACTCCTATGAGATTCTAAGAACTAATAGAACTATGGGATAAGCTATAATGCTTGTTTCTTACTTTGATTTGCTTACAACCTTTCTTGAACATCTCAAAGCAGTTGTAAAAGATTCACCGCCTTTGACTATACTTCCACACTTTGATTCACTCTTATTTGCATCTTGAAGGTTCATAATTCCGTTTATAGGTGAATCAGCTTGAAAATGGCCAAATCCTTGTCAATCAAAAGCATTGATTCTTCATTTTCACATCAATAGGTGTTGTTTAAGCCTCCATGTGAGTCTTCTTGCTACAACGCCCTTATTCACCATTAGAAACTCCTATGAGATTCTTAGAACTAACAGAACTATGGGATAAGCTTATAATGCTTGTTTCTTACTTTGATTTGCTTCTACACCTTTCTTGAACATCTCAAAGCAGTTGTAAAAGATTCACCGCCTTTGACTATACTTCCACACTTTTATTCACTCTTATTTGCATCTTGAAGGTTCATAATTCCGTTTATAGGTGAATCAGCTTGAAAATGGCCAAATCCTTGTCAATAAAACCATTGATTCTTCATATTCACATCAATAGGTGTTGTTTAAGCCTCCATATGTGTCTTCTTGCTACAACGCCCATTATTCACCATTAGAAACTCCTATGAGATTCTTAGAACTAACAGAACTATGGGATAAGCTATAATGCTTGTTTCTTACTTTGATTTGCTTCTACACCTTTCTTGAACATCTCAAAGCAGTTGTAAAAGATTCACCGCCTTTGACTATACTTCCACACTTTTATTCACTCTTATTTGCATCTTGAAGGTTCATAATTCCGTTTATAGGTGAATCAGCTTGAAAATGGCCAAATCCTTGTCAATAAAACCATTGATTCTTCATATTCACATCAATAGGTGTTGTTTAAGCCTCCATATGTGTCTTCTTGCTACAACGCCCATTATTCACCATTAGAAACTCCTATGAGATTCTTAGAACTAACAGAACTATGGGATAAGCTATAATGCTTGTTTCTTACTTTGATTTGCTTTTACACATTTCTTGAACATCTCAAAGCAGTTGTAAAAGATTCACCGCCTTTGACTATACTTCCACACTTTGATTCACTCTTATTTGCATCTTGAAGGTTCATAATTACGTTTATAGGTGAATCAGCTTGAAAATGGCCAAATCCTTGTCAATGAAACCATTGATTCTTCATATTCACATCAATAGGTGTTGTTTAAGCCTCCATATGTGTCTTCTTGCTACAACGCCCATTATTCACCATTAGAAACTCCTATGAGATTCTTAGAACTAACAGAACTATGGGATAAGGTCTAATGCTTGTTTCTTACTTTGATTTGCTTCTACACCTTTCTTGAACATCTCAAAGCAGTTGTAAAAGATTCACCGCCTTTGACTATACTTCCACACTTTTATTCACTCTTATTTGCATCTTGAAGGTTCATAATTCCGTTTATAGGTGAATCAGCTTGAAAATGGCCAAATCCTTGTCAATGAAACCATTGATTCTTCATATTCACATCAATAGGTGTTGTTTAAGCCTCCATATGTGTCTTCTTGCTACAACGCCCATTATTCACCATTAGAAACTCCTATGAGATTCTTAGAACTAACAGAACTATGGGATAAGCTATAATGCTTGTTTCTTACTTTGATTTGCTTCTACACCTTTCTTGAACATCTCAAAGCAGTTGTAAAAGATTCACCGCCTTTGACTATACTTCCACACTTTTATTCACTCTTATTTGCATCTTGAAGGTTCATAATTCCGTTTATAGGTGAATCAGCTTGAAAATGGCCAAATCCTTGTCAATGAAACCATTGATTCTTCATATTCACATCAATAGGTGTTGTTTAAGCCTCCATATGTGTCTTCTTGCTACAACGCCCATTATTCACCATTAGAAACTCCTATGAGATTCTTAGAACTAACAGAACTATGGGATAAGTTATAATGCTTGTTTCTTACTTTGATTTGCTTCTACACCTTTCTTGAACATCTCAAAGCAGTTGTAAAAGATTCACCGCCTTTGACTATACTTCCACACTTTGATTCACTCTTATTTGCATCTTGAAGGTTCATAATTCCGTTTATAGGTGAATCAGCTTGAAAATGGCCAAATCCTTGTCAATGAAACCATTGATTCTTCATATTCACATCAATAGGTGTTGTTTAAGCCTCCATATGTGTCTTCTTGCTACAACGCCCATTATTCACCATTAGAAACTCCTATGAGATTCTTAGAACTAACAGAACTATGGGATAAGCTTATAATGCTTGTTTCTTACTTTGATTTGCTTCTACACCTTTCTTGAACATCTCAAAGCAGTTGTAAAAGATTCACCGCCTTTGACTATACTTCCACACTTTTATTCACTCTTATTTGCATCTTGAAGGTTCATAATTCCGTTTATAGGTGAATCAGCTTGAAAATGGCCAAATCCTTGTCAATGAAACCATTGATTCTTCATATTCACATCAATAGGTGTTGTTTAAGCCTCCATATGTGTCTTCTTGCTACAACGCCCATTATTCACCATTAGAAACTCCTATGAGATTCTTAGAACTAACAGAACTATGGGATAAGCTTATAATGCTTGTTTCTTACTTTGATTTGCTTCTACACCTTTCTTGAACATCTCAAAGCAGTTGTAAAAGATTCACCGCCTTTGACTATACTTCCACACTTTTATTCACTCTTATTTGCATCTTGAAGGTTCATAATTCCGTTTATAGGTGAATCAGCTTGAAAATGGCCAAATCCTTGTCAATGAAACCATTGATTCTTCATATTCACATCAATAGGTGTTGTTTAAGCCTCCATATGTGTCTTCTTGCTACAACGCCCATTATTCACCATTAGAAACTCCTATGAGATTCTTAGAACTAACAGAACTATGGGATAAGTTATAATGCTTGTTTCTTACTTTGATTTGCTTCTACACCTTTCTTGAACATCTCAAAGCAGTTGTAAAAGATTCACCGCCTTTGACTATACTTCCACACTTTTATTCACTCTTATTTGCATCTTGAAGGTTCATAATTCCGTTTATAGGTGAATCAGCTTGAAAATGGCCAAATCCTTGTCAATGAAACCATTGATTCTTCATATTCACATCAATAGGTGTTGTTTAAGCCTCCATATGTGTCTTCTTGCTACAACGCCCATTATTCACCATTAGAAACTCCTATGAGATTCTTAGAACTAACAGAACTATGGGATAAGTTATAATGCTTGTTTCTTACTTTGATTTGCTTCTACACCTTTCTTGAACATCTCAAAGCAGTTGTAAAAGATTCACCGCCTTTGACTATACTTCCACACTTTGATTCACTCTTATTTGCATCTTGAAGGTTCATAATTCCGTTTATAGTTGAATCAGCTTGAAAATGGCCAAATCCTTGTCAATGAAACCATTGATTCTTCATATTCACATCAATAGGTGTTGTTTAAGCCTCCATATGTGTCTTCTTGCTAAAACGCCCCTTATTCACCATTAGAAACAGCTATGAGATTCTTAGAACTAACAGAACTATGAGATAAGCTATAATGCTTATTTCTTACTTTGATTTGCTTCTACACCTTTCTTGAACATCTCAAAGCAGTTGTAAAAGATTCACCGCCTTTGACTATACTTCCACACTTTTATTCACTCTTATTTGCATCTTGAAGGTTCATAATTCCGTTTATAGGTGAATCAGCTTGAAAATGGCCAAATCCTTGTCAATGAAACCATTGATTCTTCATATTCACATCAATAGGTGTTGTTTAAGCCTCCATATGTGTCTTCTTGCTACAACGCCCATTATTCACCATTAGAAACTCCTATGAGATTCTTAGAACTAACAGAACTATGGGATAAGCTTATAATGCTTGTTTCTTACTTTGATTTGCTTCTACACCTTTCTTGAACATCTCAAAGCAGTTGTAAAAGATTCACCGCCTTTGACTATACTTCCACACTTTTATTCACTCTTATTTGCATCTTGAAGGTTCATAATTCCGTTTATAGGTGAATCAGCTTGAAAATGGCCAAATCCTTGTCAATGAAACCATTGATTCTTCATATTCACATCAATAGGTGTTGTTTAAGCCTCCATATGTGTCTTCTTGCTACAACGCCCATTATTCACCATTAGAAACTCCTATGAGATAAGCTATAATGCTTGTTTCTTACTATGATTTGCTTCTAGACTTTCCTTGAACATCTCATTGCAGTTGTAACAGATTCACCCCCTTTGACTATACTTCCACACTTTTATTCACTCTTATTTGCATCTTGAAGGTTCATAATTCCGTTTATAGGTGAATCAGCTTGAAAATGGCCAAATCCTTGTCAATGAAACCATTGATTCTTCATATTCACATCAATAGGTGTTGTTTAAGCCTCCATATGTGTCTTCTTGCTACACGCCCATTATTCACCATTAGAAACTCCTATGAGATTCTTAGAACTAACAGAACTATGGGATAAGCTATAATGCTTGTTTCTTACTTTGATTTGCTTCTACACCTTTCTTGAACATCTCAAAGCAGTTGTAAAAGATTCACCGCCTTTGACTATACTTCCACACTTTTATTCACTCTTATTTGCATCTTGAAGGTTCATAATTCCGTTTATAGGTGAATCAGCTTGAAAATGGCCAAATCCTTGTCAATGAAACCATTGATTCTTCATATTCACATCAATAGGTGTTGTTTAAGCCTCCATATGTGTCTTCTTGCTACAACGCCCATTATTCACCATTAGAAACTCCTATGAGATTCTTAGAACTAACAGAACTATGGGATAAGCTTATAATGCTTGTTTCTTACTTTGATTTGCTTCTACACCTTTCTTGAACATCTCAAAGCAGTTGTAAAAGATTCACCGCCTTTGACTATACTTCCACACTTTTATTCACTCTTATTTGCATCTTGAAGGTTCATAATTCCGTTTATAGGTGAATCAGCTTGAAAATGGCCAAATCCTTGTCAATGAAACCATTGATTCTTCATATTCACATCAATAGGTGTTGTTTAAGCCTCCATATGTGTCTTCTTGCTACAACGCCCATTATTCACCATTAGAAACTCCTATGAGATTCTTAGAACTAACAGAACTATGGGATAAGCTATAATGCTTGTTTCTTACTTTGATTTGCTTCTACACCTTTCTTGAACATCTCAAAGCAGTTGTAAAAGATTCACCGCCTTTGACTATACTTCCACACTTTTATTCACTCTTATTTGCATCTTGAAGGTTCATAATTCCGTTTATAGGTGAATCAGCTTGAAAATGGCCAAATCCTTGTCAATGAAACCATTGATTCTTCATATTCACATCAATAGGTGTTGTTTAAGCCTCCATATGTGTCTTCTTGCTACAACTCCAAAATTCACCATTAGAAACTCCTATGAGATTCTTAGAACTAACAGAACTATGGGATAAGTTATAATGCTTGTTTCTTACTTTGATTTGCTTCTACACCTTTCTTGAACATCTCAAAGCAGTTGTAAAAGATTCACCGCCTTTGACTATACTTCCACACTTTTATTCACTCTTATTTGCATCTTGAAGGTTCATAATTCCGTTTATAGGTGAATCAGCTTGAAAATGGCCAAATCCTTGTCAATGAAACCATTGATTCTTCATATTCACATCAATAGGTGTTGTTTAAGCCTCCATATGTGTCTTCTTGCTACAACGCCCATTATTCACCATTAGAAACTCCTATGAGATTCTTAGAACTAACAGAACTATGGGATAAGTTATAATGCTTGTTTCTTACTTTGATTTGCTTCTACACCTTTCTTGAACATCTCAAAGCAGTTGTAAAAGATTCACCGCCTTTGACTATACTTCCACACTTTTATTCACTCTTATTTGCATCTTGAAGGTTCATAATTCTGCTTATAGGTGAATCAGCTTGAAAATGGCCAAATCCTTGTCAATAAAACCATTGATTCTTCATATTCACATCAATAGGTGTTGTTTAAGCCTCCATATGTGTCTTCTTGCTACAACGCCCATTATTCACCATTAGAAACTCCTATGAGATTCTTAGAACTAACAGAACTATGGGATAAGCTATAATGCTTGTTTCTTACTTTGATTTGCTTCTACACCTTTCTTGAACATCTCAAAGCAGTTGTAAAAGATTCACCGCCTTTGACTATACTTCCACACTTTTATTCACTCTTATTTGCATCTTGAAGGTTCATAATTCCGTTTATAGGTGAATCAGCTTGAAAATGGCCAAATCCTTGTCAATGAAACCATTGATTCTTCATATTCACATCAATAGGTGTTGTTTAAGCCTCCATATGTGTCTTCTTGCTACAACGCCCATTATTCACCATTAGAAACTCCTATGAGATTCTTAGAACTAACAGAACTATGGGATAAGCTATAATGCTTGTTTCTTACTTTGATTTGCTTCTACACCTTTCTTGAACATCTCAAAGCAGTTGTAAAAGATTCACCGCCTTTGACTATACTTCCACACTTTTATTCACTCTTATTTGCATCTTGAAGGTTCATAATTCCGTTTATAGGTGAATCAGCTTGAAAATGGCCAAATCCTTGTCAATGAAACCATTGATTCTTCATATTCACATCAATAGGTGTTGTTTAAGCCTCCATATGTGTCTTCTTGCTACAACACCCCTTATTCACCATTAGAAACTCCTATGAGATTCTTAGAACTAACAGAACTATGGGATAAGTTATAATGCTTGTTTCTTACTTTGATTTGCTTCTACACCTTTCTTGAACATCTCAAAGCAGTTGTAAAAGATTCACCGCCTTTGACTATACTTCCACACTTTTATTCACTCTTATTTGCATCTTGAAGGTTCATAATTCCGTTTATAGGTGAATCAGCTTGAAAATGGCCAAATCCTTGTCAATGAAACCATTGATTCTTCATATTCACATCAATAGGTGTTGTTTAAGCCTCCATATGTGTCTTCTTGCTACAACGCCCATTATTCACCATTAGAAACTCCTATGAGATTCTTAGAACTAACAGAACTATGGGATAAGCTATAATGCTTGTTTTTTACTTTTATTTGCTTCTACACCTTTCTTGAACATCTCAAAGCAGTTGTAAAAGATTCACCGCCTTTGACTATACTTCCGCTCTGGTGACCTCCGTGATTTGCATCTTGAAGGTTCATAATTCCGTTTATAGGTGAATCAGCTTGAAAATGGCCAAATCCTTGTCAATGAAACCATTGATTCTTCATATTCACATCAATAGGTGTTGTTTAAGCCTCCATATGTGTCTTCTTGCTACAACGCCCATTATTCACCATTAGAAACTCCTATGAGATTCTTAGAACTAACAGAACTATGGGATAAGTTATAATGCTTGTTTCTTACTTTGATTTGCTTCTACACCTTTCTTGAACATCTCAAAGCAGTTGTAAAAGATTCACCGCCTTTGACTATACTTCCACACTTTTATTCACTCTTATTTGCATCTTGAAGGTTCATAATTCCGTTTATAGGTGAATCAGCTTGAAAATGGCCAAATCCTTGTCAATGAAACCATTGATTCTTCATATTCACATCAATAGGTGTTGTTTAAGCCTCCATATGTGTCTTCTTGCTACAACGCCCATTATTCACCATTAGAAACTCCTATGAGATTCTTAGAACTAACAGAACTATGGGATAAGCTTATAATGCTTGTTTCTTACTTTGATTTGCTTCTACACCTTTCTTGAACATCTCAAAGCAGTTGTAAAAGATTCACCGCCTTTGACTATACTTCCACACTTTTATTCACTCTTATTTGCATCTTGAAGGTTCATAATTCCGTTTATAGGTGAATCAGCTTGAAAATGGCCAAATCCTTGTCAATGAAACCATTGATTCTTCATATTCACATCAATAGGTGTTGTTTAAGCCTCCATATGTGTCTTCTTGCTACAACGCCCATTATTCACCATTAGAAACTCCTATGAGATTCTTAGAACTAACAGAACTATGGGATAAGTTTTAATGCTTGTCTCTTACTTTGATTTGCTTCTACACCTTTCTTGAACATCTCAAAGCAGTTGTAAAAGATTCACCGCCTTTGACTATACTTCCACACTTTTATTCACTCTTATTTGCATCTTGAAGGTTCATAATTCCGCTTATAGGTGAATCAGCTTGAAAATGGCCAAATCCTTGTCAATGAAACCATTGATTCTTCATATTCACATCAATAGGTGTTGTTTAAGCCTCCATATGTGTCTTCTTGCTACAACGCCCATTATTCACCATTAGAAACTCCTATGAGATTCTTAGAACTAACAGAACTATGGGATAAGTTATAATGCTTGTTTCTTACTTTGATTTGCTTCTACACCTTTCTTGAACATCTCAAAGCAGTTGTAAAAGATTCACCGCCTTTGACTATACTTCCACACTTTGATTCACTCTTATTTGCATCTTGAAGGTTCATAATTCCGTTTATAGGTGAATCAGCTTGAAAATGGCCAAATCCTTGTCAATGAAACCATTGATTCTTCATATTCACATCAATAGGTGTTGTTTAAGCCTCCATATGTGTCTTCTTGCTACAACGCCCATTATTCACCATTAGAAACTCCTATGAGATTCTTAGAACTAACAGAACTATGGGATAAGTTATAATGCTTGTTTCTTACTTTGATTTGCTTCTACACCTTTCTTGAACATCTCAAAGCAGTTGTAAAAGATTCACCGCCTTTGACTATACTTCCACACTTTGATTCACTCTTATTTGCATCTTGAAGGTTCATAATTCCGTTTATAGGTGAATCAGCTTGAAAATGGCCAAATCCTTGTCAATGAAACCATTGATTCTTCATATTCACATCAATAGGTGTTGTTTAAGCCTCCATATGTGTCTTCTTGCTACAACGCCCATTATTCACCATTAGAAACTCCTATGAGATTCTTAGAACTAACAGAACTATGGGATAAGCTATAATGCTTGTTTCTTACTTTGATTTGCTTCTACACCTTTCTTAAACATCTCAAAGCAGTTGTAAGAGATTCACCTTCTTTGACTATACTTCCACACTTTTATTCACTCTTATTTGCATCTTGAAGGTTCATAATTCCGTTTATAGGTGAATCAGCTTGAAAATGGCCAAATCCTTGTCAATGAAACCATTGATTCTTCATATTCACATCAATAGGTGTTGTTTAAGCCTCCATATGTGTCTTCTTGCTACAACGCCCATTATTCACCATTAGAAACTCCTATGAGATTCTTAGAACTAACAGAACTATGGGATAAGCCATAATGCTTGTTTCTTACTTTGATTTGCTTCTACACCTTTCTTGAACATCTCAAAGCAGTTGTAAAAGATTCACCGCCTTTGACTATACTTCCACACTTTGATTCACTCTTATTTGCATCTTGAAGGTTCATAATTCCGCTTATAGGTGAATCAGCTTGAAAATGGCCAAATCCTTGTCAATGAAACCATTGATTCTTCATATTCACATCAATAGGTGTTGTTTAAGCCTCCATATGTGTCTTCTTGCTACAACACCCCTTATTCACCATTAGAAACTCCTATGAGATTCTTAGAACTAACAGAACTATGGGATAAGCTATAATGCTTGTTTCTTACTTTGATTTGCTTCTACACCTTTCTTGAACATCTCAAAGCAGTTGTAAAAGATTCACCGCCTTTGACTATACTTCCACACTTTTATTCACTCTTATTTGCATCTTGAAGGTTCATAATTCCGTTTATAGGTGAATCAGCTTGAAAATGGCCAAATCCTTGTCAATAAAACCATTGATTCTTCATATTCACATCAATAGGTGTTGTTTAAGCCTCCATATGTGTCTTCTTGCTACAACGCCCATTATTCACCATTAGAAACTCCTATGAGATTCTTAGAACTAACAGAACTATGGGATAAGCTATAATGCTTGTTTCTTACTTTGATTTGCTTCTACACCTTTCTTGAACATCTCAAAGCAGTTGTAAAAGATTCACCGCCTTTGACTATACTTCCACACTTTGATTCACTCTTATTTGCATCTTGAAGGTTCATAATTCCGTTTATAGGTGAATCAGCTTGAAAATGGCCAAATCCTTGTCAATGAAACCATTGATTCTTCATATTCACATCAATAGGTGTTGTTTAAGCCTCCATATGTGTCTTCTTGCTACAACGCCCATTATTCACCATTAGAAACTCCTATGAGATTCTTAGAACTAACAGAACTATGGGATAAGTTATAATGCTTGTTTCTTACTTTGATTTGCTTCTACACATTTCTTGAACATCTCAAAGCAGTTGTAAAAGATTCACCGCCTTTGACTATACTTCCACACTTTGATTCACTCTTATTTGCATCTTGAAGGTTCATAATTCCGTTTATAGGTGAATCAGCTTGAAAATGGCCAAATCCTTGTCAATGAAACCATTGATTCTTCATATTCACATCAATAGGTGTTGTTTAAGCCTCCATATGTGTCTTCTTGCTACAACGCCCATTATTCACCATTAGAAACTCCTATGAGATTCTTAGAACTAACAGAACTATGGGATAAGTTATAATGCTTGTTTCTTACTTTGATTTGCTTCTACACCTTTCTTGAACATCTCAAAGCAGTTGTAAAAGATTCACCGCCTTTGACTATACTTCCACACTTTGATTCACTCTTATTTGCATCTTGAAGGTTCATAATTCCGTTTATAGGTGAATCAGCTTGAAAATGGCCAAATCCTTGTCAATGAAACCATTGATTCTTCATATTCACATCAATAGGTGTTGTTTAAGCCTCCATATGTGTCTTCTTGCTACAACGCCCATTATTCACCATTAGAAACTCCTATGAGATTCTTAGAACTAACAGAACTATGGGATAAGCTATAATGCTTGTTTCTTACTTTGATTTGCTTCTACACCTTTCTTGAACATCTCAAAGCAGTTGTAAATGATTCACCGCCTTTGACTACACTTCCACACTTTGATTCACTCTTATTTGCATCTTGAAGACTCATAATTCCGTTTATAGGTGAATCAGCTTGAAAATGGCCAAATCCTTGTCAATGAAACCATTGATTCTTCATATTCACATCAATAGGTGTTGTTTAAGCCTCCATATGTGTCTTCTTGCTACAACGCCCATTATTCACCATTAGAAACTCCTATGAGATTCTTAGAACTAACAGAACTATGGGATAAGCTATAATGCTTGTTTCTTACTTTGATTTGCTTCTACACCTTTCTTGAACATCTCAAAGCAGTTGTAAAAGATTCACCGCCTTTGACTATACTTCCACACTTTTATTCACTCTTATTTGCATCTTGAAGGTTCATAATTCCGTTTATAGGTGAATCAGCTTGAAAATGGCCAAATCCTTGTCAATGAAACCATTGATTCTTCATATTCACATCAATAGGTGTTGTTTAAGCCTCCATATGTGTCTTCTTGCTACAACGCCCATTATTCACCATTAGAAACTCCTATGAGATTCTTAGAACTAACAGAACTATGGGATAAGTTATAATGCTTGTTTCTTACTTTGATTTGCTTCTACACCTTTCTTGAACATCTCAAAGCAGTTGTAAAAGATTCACCGCCTTTGACTATACTTCCACACTTTGATTCACTCTTATTTGCATCTTGAAGGTTCATAATTCCGTTTATAGGTGAATCAGCTTGAAAATGGCCAAATCCTTGTCAATGAAACCATTGATTCTTCATATTCACATCAATAGGTGTTGTTTAAGCCTCCATATGTGTCTTCTTGCTACAACGCCCATTATTCACCATTAGAAACTCCTATGAGATTCTTAGAACTAACAGAACTATGGGATAAGTTATAATGCTTGTTTCTTACTTTGATTTGCTTCTACACCTTTCTTGAACATCTCAAAGCAGTTGTAAAAGATTCACCGCCTTTGACTATACTTCCACACTTTGATTCACTCTTATTTGCATCTTGAAGGTTCATAATTCCGTTTATAGGTGAATCAGCTTGAAAATGGCCAAATCCTTGTCAATGAAACCATTGATTCTTCATATTCACATCAATAGGTGTTGTTTAAGCCTCCATATGTGTCTTCTTGCTACAACGCCCATTATTCACCATTAGAAACTCCTATGAGATTCTTAGAACTAACAGAACTATGGGATAAGAGATCGGGCGTGTTTCTTACTTTGATTTGCTTCTACACCTTTCTTGAACATCTCAAAGCAGTTGTAAAAGATTCACCGCCTTTGACTATACTTCCACACTTTGATTCACTCTTATTTGCATCTTGAAGGTTCATAATTCCGTTTATAGGTGAATCAGCTTGAAAATGGCCAAATCCTTGTCAATGAAACCATTGATTCTTCATATTCACATCAATAGGTGTTGTTTAAGCCTCCATATGTGTCTTCTTGCTACAACGCCCATTATTCACCATTAGAAACTCCTATGAGATTCTTAGAACTAACAGAACTATGGGATAAGCTTATAATGCTTGTTTCTTACTTTGATTTGCTTCTACACCTTTCTTGAACATCTCAAAGCAGTTGTAAAAGATTCACCGCCTTTGACTATACTTCCACACTTTGATTCACTCTTATTTGCATCTTGAAGGTTCATAATTCCGCTTATAGGTGAATCAGCTTGAAAATGGCCAAATCCTTGTCAATGAAACCATTGATTCTTCATATTCACATCAATAGGTGTTGTTTAAGCCTCCATATGTGTCTTCTTGCTACAACGCCCATTATTCACCATTAGAAACTCCTATGAGATTCTTAGAACTAACAGAACTATGGGATAAGCTATAATGCCTGTTTCTTACTTTGATTTGCTTCTACACCTTTCTTGAACATCTCAAAGCAGTTGTAAAAGATTCACCGCCTTTGACTATACTTCCACACTTTTATTCACTCTTATTTGCATCTTGAAGGTTCATAATTCCGTTTATAGGTGAATCAGCTTGAAAATGGCCAAATCCTTGTCAATGAAACCATTGATTCTTCATATTCACATCAATAGGTGTTGTTTAAGCCTCCATATGTGTCTTCTTGCTACAACGCCCATTATTCACCATTAGAAACTCCTATGAGATTCTTAGAACTAACAGAACTATGGGATAAGTTATAATGCTTGTTTCTTACTTTGATTTGCTTCTACACCTTTCTTGAACATCTCAAAGCAGTTGTAAAAGATTCACCGCCTTTGACTATACTTCCACACTTTTATTCACTCTTATTTGCATCTTGAAGGTTCATAATTCCGTTTATAGGTGAATCAGCTTGAAAATGGCCAAATCCTTGTCAATGAAACCATTGATTCTTCATATTCACATCAATAGGTGTTGTTTAAGCCTCCATATGTGTCTTCTTGCTACAACGCCCATTATTCACCATTAGAAACTCCTATGAGATTCTTAGAACTAACAGAACTATGGGATAAGCTTATAATGCTTGTTTCTTACTTTGATTTGCTTCTACACCTTTCTTGAACATCTCAAAGCAGTTGTAAAAGATTCACCGCCTTTGACTATACTTCCACACTTTTATTCACTCTTATTTGCATCTTGAAGGTTCATAATTCCGTTTATAGGTGAATCAGCTTGAAAATGGCCAAATCCTTGTCAATGAAACCATTGATTCTTCATATTCACATCAATAGGTGTTGTTTAAGCCTCCATATGTGTCTTCTTGCTACAACGCCCATTATTCACCATTAGAAACTCCTATGAGATTCTTAGAACTAACAGAACTATGGGATAAGCTTATAATGCTTGTTTCTTACTTTGATTTGCTTCTACACCTTTCTTGAACATCTCAAAGCAGTTGTAAAAGATTCACCGCCTTTGACTATACTTCCACACTTTGATTCACTCTTATTTGCATCTTGAAGGTTCATAATTCCGTTTATAGGTGAATCAGCTTGAAAATGGCCAAATCCTTGTCAATGAAACCATTGATTCTTCATATTCACATCAATAGGTGTTGTTTAAGCCTCCATATGTGTCTTCTTGCTACAACGCCCATTATTCACCATTAGAAACTCCTATGAGATTCTTAGAACTAACAGAACTATGGGATAAGCTATAATGCTTGTTTCTTACTTTGATTTGCTTCTACACCTTTCTTGAACATCTCAAAGCAGTTGTAAAAGATTCACCGCCTTTGACTATACTTCCACACTTTTATTCACTCTTATTTGCATCTTGAAGGTTCATAATTCCGTTTATAGGTGAATCAGCTTGAAAATGGCCAAATCCTTGTCAATGAAACCATTGATTCTTCATATTCACATCAATAGGTGTTGTTTAAGCCTCCATATGTGTCTTCTTGCTACAACGCCCATTATTCACCATTAGAAACTCCTATGAGATTCTTAGAACTAACAGAACTATGGGATAAGGTCTAATGCTTGTTTCTTACTTTGATTTGCTTCTACACCTTTCTTGAACATCTCAAAGCAGTTGTAAAAGATTCACCGCCTTTGACTATACTTCCACACTTTTATTCACTCTTATTTGCATCTTGAAGGTTCATAATTCCGTTTATAGGTGAATCAGCTTGAAAATGGCCAAATCCTTGTCAATGAAACCATTGATTCTTCATATTCACATCAATAGGTGTTGTTTAAGCCTCCATATGTGTCTTCTTGCTACAACGCCCATTATTCACCATTAGAAACTCCTATGAGATTCTTAGAACTAACAGAACTATGGGATAAGCTATAATGCTTGTTTCTTACTTTGATTTGCTTTTACACATTTCTTGAACATCTCAAAGCAGTTGTAAAAGATTCACCGTCTTTGACTATACTTCCACACTTTGATTCACTCTTATTTGCATCTTGAAGGTTCATAATTACGTTTATAGGTGAATCAGCTTGAAAATGGCCAAATCCTTGTCAATGAAACCATTGATTCTTCATATTCACATCAATAGGTGTTGTTTAAGCCTCCATATGTGTCTTCTTGCTACAACGCCCATTATTCACCATTAGAAACTCCTATGAGATTCTTAGAACTAACAGAACTATGGGATAAGCTATAATGCTTGTTTCTTACTTTGATTTGCTTTTACACCTTTCTTGAACATCTCAAAGCAGTTGTAAAAGATTCACCGCCTTTGACTATACTTCCACACTTTTATTCACTCTTATTTGCATCTTGAAGGTTCATAATTCCGTTTATAGGTGAATCAGCTTGAAAATGGCCAAATCCTTGTCAATGAAACCATTGATTCTTCATATTCACATCAATAGGTGTTGTTTAAGCCTCCATATGTGTCTTCTTGCTACAACGCCCATTATTCACCATTAGAAACTCCTATGAGATTCTTAGAACTAACAGAACTATGGGATAAGCTATAATGCTTGTTTCTTACTTTGATTTGCTTCTACACCTTTCTTGAACATCTCAAAGCAGTTGTAAAAGATTCACCGCCTTTGACTATACTTCCACACTTTTATTCACTCTTATTTGCATCTTGAAGGTTCATAATTCCGTTTATAGGTGAATCAGCTTGAAAATGGCCAAATCCTTGTCAATGAAACCATTGATTCTTCATATTCACATCAATAGGTGTTGTTTAAGCCTCCATATGTGTCTTCTTGCTACAACGCCCATTATTCACCATTAGAAACTCCTATGAGATTCTTAGAACTAACAGAACTATGGGATAAGGTCTAATGCTTGTTTCTTACTTTGATTTGCTTCTACACCTTTCTTGAACATCTCAAAGCAGTTGTAAAAGATTCACCGCCTTTGACTATACTTCCACACTTTTATTCACTCTTATTTGCATCTTGAAGGTTCATAATTCCGTTTATAGGTGAATCAGCTTGAAAATGGCCAAATCCTTGTCAATGAAACCATTGATTCTTCATATTCACATCAATAGGTGTTGTTTAAGCCTCCATATGTGTCTTCTTGCTACAACGCCCATTATTCACCATTAGAAACTCCTATGAGATTCTTAGAACTAACAGAACTATGGGATAAGTTATAATGCTTGTTTCTTACTTTGAATTGCTTCTTACACCTTTCTTGAACATCTCAAAGCAGTTGTAAAAGATTCACCGCTTTGACTATACTTCCACACTTTGATTCACTCTTATTTGCATCTTGAAGGTGCATAAATCCGCTTATAGGTGAATCAGCTTGAAAATGGCCAAATCCTTGTCAATGAAACCATTGATTCTTCATATTCACATCAATAGGTGTTGTTTAAGCCTCCATATGTGTCTTCTTGCTACAACGCCCATTATTCACCATTAGAAACTCCTATGAGATTCTTAGAACTAACAGAACTATGGGATAAGTTATAATGCTTGTTTCTTACTTTGATTTGCTTCTACACCTTTCTTGAACATCTCAAAGCAGTTGTAAAAGATTCACCGCCTTTGACTATACTTCCACACTTTTATTCACTCTTATTTGCATCTTGAAGGTTCATAATTCCGTTTATAGGTGAATCAGCTTGAAAATGGCCAAATCCTTGTCAATGAAACCATTGATTCTTCATATTCACATCAATAGGTGTTGTTTAAGCCTCCATATGTGTCTTCTTGCTACAACGCCCATTATTCACCATTAGAAACTCCTATGAGATTCTTAGAACTAACAGAACTATGGGATAAGTTATAATGCTTGTTTCTTACTTTGATTTGCTTCTACACCTTTCTTGAACATCTCAAAGCAGTTGTAAAAGATTCACCGCCTTTGACTATACTTCCACACTTTTATTCACTCTTATTTGCATCTTGAAGGTTCATAATTCCGTTTATAGGTGAATCAGCTTGAAAATGGCCAAATCCTTGTCAATGAAACCATTGATTCTTCATATTCACATCAATAGGTGTTGTTTAAGCCTCCATATGTGTCTTCTTGCTACAACGCCCATTATTCACCATTAGAAACTCCTATGAGATTCTTAGAACTAACAGAACTATGGGATAAGTTATAATGCTTGTTTCTTACTTTGATTTGCTTCTACACCTTTCTTGAACATCTCAAAGCAGTTGTAAAAGATTCACCGCCTTTGACTATACTTCCACACTTTGATTCACTCTTATTTGCATCTTGAAGGTTCATAATTCCGTTTATAGGTGAATCAGCTTGAAAATGGCCAAATCCTTGTCAATGAAACCATTGATTCTTCATATTCACATCAATAGGTGTTGTTTAAGCCTCCATATGTGTCTTCTTGCTACAACGCCCATTATTCACCATTAGAAACTCCTATGAGATTCTTAGAACTAACAGAACTATGGGATAAGCTTATAATGCTTGTTTCTTACTTTGATTTGCTTCTACACCTTTCTTGAACATCTCAAAGCAGTTGTAAAAGATTCACCGCCTTTGACTATACTTCCACACTTTTATTCACTCTTATTTGCATCTTGAAGGTTCATAATTCCGTTTATAGGTGAATCAGCTTGAAAATGGCCAAATCCTTGTCAATGAAACCATTGATTCTTCATATTCACATCAATAGGTGTTGTTTAAGCCTCCATATGTGTCTTCTTGCTACAACGCCCATTATTCACCATTAGAAACTCCTATGAGATTCTTAGAACTAACAGAACTATGGGATAAGTTATAATGCTTGTTTCTTACTTTGATTTGCTTCTACACCTTTCTTGAACATCTCAAAGCAGTTGTAAAAGATTCACCGCCTTTGACTATACTTCCACACTTTGATTCACTCTTATTTGCATCTTGAAGGTTCATAATTCCGTTTATAGGTGAATCAGCTTGAAAATGGCCAAATCCTTGTCAATGAAACCATTGATTCTTCATATTCACATCAATAGGTGTTGTTTAAGCCTCCATATGTGTCTTCTTGCTACAACGCCCATTATTCACCATTAGAAACTCCTATGAGATTC
This sequence comes from Cardamine occulta, assembly GCA_028015245.1. Taxonomy (NCBI): domain Eukaryota; kingdom Viridiplantae; phylum Streptophyta; class Magnoliopsida; order Brassicales; family Brassicaceae; genus Cardamine; species Cardamine occulta. Next base: position 20,504,578 of record CM051363.1, on the reverse strand, counting down.
TTAGAACTAACAGAACTATGGGATAAGCTATAATGCTTGTTTCTTACTTTGATTTGCTTCTACACCTTTCTTGAACATCTCAAAGCAGTTGTAAAAGATTCACCGCCTTTGACTATACTTCCACACTTTGATTCACTCTTATTTGCATCTTGAAGGTTCATAATTCCGTTTATAGGTGAATCAGCTTGAAAATGGCCAAATCCTTGTCAATGAAACCATTGATTCTTCATATTCACATCAATAGGTGTTGTTTAAGCCTCCATATGTGTCTTCTTGCTACAACGCCCATTATTCACCATTAGAAACTCCTATGAGATTCTTAGAACTAACAGAACTATGGGATAAGCTATAATGCTTGTTTCTTACTTTGATTTGCTTCTACACCTTTCTTGAACATCTCAAAGCAGTTGTAAAAGATTCACCGCCTTTGACTATACTTCCACACTTTTATTCACTCTTATTTGCATCTTGAAGGTTCATAATTCCGTTTATAGGTGAATCAGCTTGAAAATGGCCAAATCCTTGTCAATGAAACCATTGATTCTTCATATTCACATCAATAGGTGTTGTTTAAGCCTCCATATGTGTCTTCTTGCTACAACGCCCATTATTCACCATTAGAAACTCCTATGAGATTCTTAGAACTAACAGAACTATGGGATAAGCTATAATGCTTGTTTCTTACTTTGATTTGCTTCTACACCTTTCTTGAACATCTCAAAGCAGTTGTAAAAGATTCACCGCCTTTGACTATACTTCCACACTTTGATTCACTCTTATTTGCATCTTGAAGGTTCATAATTCCGTTTATAGGTGAATCAGCTTGAAAATGGCCAAATCCTTGTCAATGAAACCATTGATTCTTCATATTCACATCAATAGGTGTTGTTTAAGCCTCCATATGTGTCTTCTTGCTACAACGCCCATTATTCACCATTAGAAACTCCTATGAGATTCTTAGAACTAACAGAACTATGGGATAAGCTTATAATGCTTGTTTCTTACTTTGATTTGCTTCTACACCTTTCTTGAACATCTCAAAGCAGTTGTAAAAGATTCACCGCCTTTGACTATACTTCCACACTTTTATTCACTCTTATTTGCATCTTGAAGGTTCATAATTCCGTTTATAGGTGAATCAGCTTGAAAATGGCCAAATCCTTGTCAATGAAACCATTGATTCTTCATATTCACATCAATAGGTGTTGTTTAAGCCTCCATATGTGTCTTCTTGCTACAACGCCCATTATTCACCATTAGAAACTCCTATGAGATTCTTAGAACTAACAGAACTATGGGATAAGTTATAATGCTTGTTTCTTACTTTGATTTGCTTCTACACCTTTCTTGAACATCTCAAAGCAGTTGTAAAAGATTCACCGCCTTTGACTATACTTCCACACTTTTATTCACTCTTATTTGCATCTTGAAGGTTCATAATTCCGTTTATAGGTGAATCAGCTTGAAAATGGCCAAATCCTTGTCAATGAAACCATTGATTCTTCATATTCACATCAATAGGTGTTGTTTAAGCCTCCATATGTGTCTTCTTGCTACAACGCCCATTATTCACCATTAGAAACTCCTATGAGATTCTTAGAACTAACAGAACTATGGGATAAGTTATAATGCTTGTTTCTTACTTTGATTTGCTTCTACACCTTTCTTGAACATCTCAAAGCAGTTGTAAAAGATTCACCGCCTTTGACTATACTTCCACACTTTTATTCACTCTTATTTGCATCTTGAAGGTTCATAATTCCGTTTATAGGTGAATCAGCTTGAAAATGGCCAAATCCTTGTCAATGAAACCATTGATTCTTCATATTCACATCAATAGGTGTTGTTTAAGCCTCCATATGTGTCTTCTTGCTACAACGCCCATTATTCACCATTAGAAACTCCTATGAGATTCTTAGAACTAACAGAACTATGGGATAAGCTATAATGCTTGTTTCTTACTTTGATTTGCTTCTACACCTTTCTTGAACATCTCAAAGCAGTTGTAAAAGATTCACCGCCTTTGACTATACTTCCACACTTTTATTCACTCTTATTTGCATCTTGAAGGTTCATAATTCCGTTTATAGGTGAATCAGCTTGAAAATGGCCAAATCCTTGTCAATGAAACCATTGATTCTTCATATTCACATCAATAGGTGTTGTTTAAGCCTCCATATGTGTCTTCTTGCTACAACGCCCATTATTCACCATTAGAAACTCCTATGAGATTCTTAGAACTAACAGAACTATGGGATAAGCTATAATGCTTGTTTCTTACTTTGATTTGCTTCTACACCTTTCTTGAACATCTCAAAGCAGTTGTAAAAGATTCACCGCCTTTGACTATACTTCCACACTTTTATTCACTCTTATTTGCATCTTGAAGGTTCATAATTCCGTTTATAGGTGAATCAGCTTGAAAATGGCCAAATCCTTGTCAATGAAACCATTGATTCTTCATATTCACATCAATAGGTGTTGTTTAAGCCTCCATATGTGTCTTCTTGCTACAACGCCCATTATTCACCATTAGAAACTCCTATGAGATTCTTAGAACTAACAGAACTATGGGATAAGCTATAATGCTTGTTTCTTACTTTGATTTGCTTTTACACCTTTCTTGAACATCTCAAAGCAGTTGTAAAAGATTCACCGCCTTTGACTATACTTCCACACTTTTATTCACTCTTATTTGCATCTTGAAGGTTCATAATTCCGTTTATAGGTGAATCAGCTTGAAAATGGCCAAATCCTTGTCAATGAAACCATTGATTCTTCATATTCACATCAATAGGTGTTGTTTAAGCCTCCATATGTGTCTTCTTGCTACAACGCCCATTATTCACCATTAGAAACTCCTATGAGATTCTTAGAACTAACAGAACTATGGGATAAGCTTATAATGCTTGTTTCTTACTTTGATTTGCTTCTACACCTTTCTTGAACATCTCAAAGCAGTTGTAAAAGATTCACCGCCTTTGACTATACTTCCACACTTTTATTCACTCTTATTTGCATCTTGAAGGTTCATAATTCCGTTTATAGGTGAATCAGCTTGAAAATGGCCAAATCCTTGTCAATGAAACCATTGATTCTTCATATTCACATCAATAGGTGTTGTTTAAGCCTCCATATGTGTCTTCTTGCTACAACGCCCATTATTCACCATTAGAAACTCCTATGAGATTCTTAGAACTAACAGAACTATGGGATAAGCTATAATGCTTGTTTCTTACTTTGATTTGCTTCTACACCTTTCTTGAACATCTCAAAGCAGTTGTAAAAGATTCACCGCCTTTGACTATACTTCCACACTTTTATTCACTCTTATTTGCATCTTGAAGGTTCATAATTCCGTTTATAGGTGAATCAGCTTGAAAATGGCCAAATCCTTGTCAATGAAACCATTGATTCTTCATATTCACATCAATAGGTGTTGTTTAAGCCTCCATATGTGTCTTCTTGCTACAACGCCCATTATTCACCATTAGAAACTCCTATGAGATTCTTAGAACTAACAGAACTATGGGATAAGCTTATAATGCTTGTTTCTTACTTTGATTTGCTTCTACACCTTTCTTGAACATCTCAAAGCAGTTGTAAAAGATTCACCGCCTTTGACTATACTTCCACACTTTTATTCACTCTTATTTGCATCTTGAAGGTTCATAATTCCGTTTATAGGTGAATCAGCTTGAAAATGGCCAAATCCTTGTCAATGAAACCATTGATTCTTCATATTCACATCAATAGGTGTTGTTTAAGCCTCCATATGTGTCTTCTTGCTACAACGCCCATTATTCACCATTAGAAACTCCTATGAGATTCTTAGAACTAACAGAACTATGGGATAAGCTTATAATGCTTGTTTCTTACTTTGATTTGCTTCTACACCTTTCTTGAACATCTCAAAGCAGTTGTAAAAGATTCACCGCCTTTGACTATACTTCCACACTTTTATTCACTCTTATTTGCATCTTGAAGGTTCATAATTCCGTTTATAGGTGAATCAGCTTGAAAATGGCCAAATCCTTGTCAATGAAACCATTGATTCTTCATATTCACATCAATAGGTGTTGTTTAAGCCTCCATATGTGTCTTCTTGCTACAACGCCCATTATTCACCATTAGAAACTCCTATGAGATTCTTAGAACTAACAGAACTATGGGATAAGCTATAATGCTTGTTTCTTACTTTGAGTTGCTTCTACACCTTTCTTGAACATCTCAAAGCAGTTGTAAAAGATTCACCGCCTTTGACTATACTTCCACACTTTTATTCACTCTTATTTGCATCTTGAAGGTTCATAATTCCGTTTATAGGTGAATCAGCTTGAAAATGGCCAAATCCTTGTCAATGAAACCATTGATTCTTCATATTCACATCAATAGGTGTTGTTTAAGCCTCCATATGTGTCTTCTTGCTACAACGCCCATTATTCACCATTAGAAACTCCTATGAGATTCTTAGAACTAACAGAACTATGGGATAAGCTATAATGCTTGTTTCTTACTTTGATTTGCTTCTACACCTTTCTTGAACATCTCAAAGCAGTTGTAAAAGATTCACCGCCTTTGACTATACTTCCACACTTTTATTCACTCTTATTTGCATCTTGAAGGTTCATAATTCCGTTTATAGGTGAATCAGCTTGAAAATGGCCAAATCCTTGTCAATGAAACCATTGATTCTTCATATTCACATCAATAGGTGTTGTTTAAGCCTCCATATGTGTCTTCTTGCTACAACGCCCATTATTCACCATTAGAAACTCCTATGAGATTCTTAGAACTAACAGAACTATGGGATAAGTTATAATGCTTGTTTCTTACTTTGATTTGCTTCTACACCTTTCTTGAACATCTCAAAGCAGTTGTAAAAGATTCACCGCCTTTGACTATACTTCCACACTTTTATTCACTCTTATTTGCATCTTGAAGGTTCATAATTCCGTTTATAGGTGAATCAGCTTGAAAATGGCCAAATCCTTGTCAATGAAACCATTGATTCTTCATATTCACATCAATAGGTGTTGTTTAAGCCTCCATATGTGTCTTCTTGCTACAACGCCCATTATTCACCATTAGAAACTCCTATGAGATTCTTAGAACTAACAGAACTATGGGATAAGCTTATAATGCTTGTTTCTTACTTTGATTTGCTTCTACACCTTTCTTGAACATCTCAAAGTAGTTGTTAAAGATTCACCGATTTTAACTATACTTCCACACTTTGATTCACTCTTATTTGCATCTTGAAGGTTCATAATTCCGTTTATAGGTGAATCAGCTTGAAAATGGCCAAATCCTTGTCAATGAAACCATTGATTCTTCATATTCACATCAATAGGTGTTGTTTAAGCCTCCATATGTGTCTTCTTGCTACAACGCCCATTATTCACCATTAGAAACTCCTATGAGATTCTTAGAACTAACAGAACTATGGGATAAGTTATAATGCTTGTTTCTTACTTTGATTTGCTTCTACACCTTTCTTGAACATCTCAAAGCAGTTGTAAAAGATTCACCGCCTTTGACTATACTTCCACACTTTGATTCACTCTTATTTGCATCTTGAAGGTTCATAATTCCGTTTATAGGTGAATCAGCTTGAAAATGGCCAAATCCTTGTCAATGAAACCATTGATTCTTCATATTCACATCAATAGGTGTTGTTTAAGCCTCCATATGTGTCTTCTTGCTACAACGCCCATTATTCACCATTAGAAACTCCTATGAGATTCTTAGAACTAACAGAACTATGGGATAAGCTATAATGCTTGTTTCTTACTTTGATTTGCTTTTACACCTTTCTTGAACATCTCAAAGCAGTTGTAAAAGATTCACCGCCTTTGACTATACTTCCACACTTTGATTCACTCTTATTTGCATCTTGAAGGTTCATAATTCCGTTTATAGGTGAATCAGCTTGAAAATGGCCAAATCCTTGTCAATGAAACCATTGATTCTTCATATTCACATCAATAGGTGTTGTTTAAGCCTCCATATGTGTCTTCTTGCTACAACGCCCATTATTCACCATTAGAAACTCCTATGAGATTCTTAGAACTAACAGAACTATGGGATAAGCTATAATGCTTGTTTCTTACTTTGATTTGCTTCTACACCTTTCTTGAACATCTCAAAGCAGTTGTAAAAGATTCACCGCCTTTGACTATACTTCCACACTTTTATTCACTCTTATTTGCATCTTGAAGGTTCATAATTCCGTTTATAGGTGAATCAGCTTGAAAATGGCCAAATCCTTGTCAATGAAACCATTGATTCTTCATATTCACATCAATAGGTGTTGTTTAAGCCTCCATATGTGTCTTCTTGCTACAACGCCCATTATTCACCATTAGAAACTCCTATGAGATTCTTAGAACTAACAGAACTATGGGATAAGCTTATAATGCTTGTTTCTTACTTTGATTTGCTTCTACACCTTTCTTGAACATCTCAAAGCAGTTGTAAAAGATTCACCGCCTTTGACTATACTTCCACACTTTTATTCACTCTTATTTGCATCTTGAAGGTTCATAATTCCGTTTATAGGTGAATCAGCTTGAAAATGGCCAAATCCTTGTCAATGAAACCATTGATTCTTCATATTCACATCAATAGGTGTTGTTTAAGCCTCCATATGTGTCTTCTTGCTACAACGCCCATTATTCACCATTAGAAACTCCTATGAGATTCTTAGAACTAACAGAACTATGGGATAAGTTATAATGCTTGTTTCTTACTTTGATTTGCTTCTACACCTTTCTTGAACATCTCAAAGCAGTTGTAAAAGATTCACCGCCTTTGACTATACTTCCACACTTTTATTCACTCTTATTTGCATCTTGAAGGTTCATAATTCCGTTTATAGGTGAATCAGCTTGAAAATGGCCAAATCCTTGTCAATGAAACCATTGATTCTTCATATTCACATCAATAGGTGTTGTTTAAGCCTCCATATGTGTCTTCTTGCTACAACGCCCATTATTCACCATTAGAAACTCCTATGAGATTCTTAGAACTAACAGAACTATGGGATAAGCTTATAATGCTTGTTTCTTACTTTGATTTGCTTCTACACCTTTCTTGAACATCTCAAAGCAGTTGTAAAAGATTCACCGCCTTTGACTATACTTCCACACTTTGATTCACTCTTATTTGCATCTTGAAGGTTCATAATTCCGTTTATAGGTGAATCAGCTTGAAAATGGCCAAATCCTTGTCAATGAAACCATTGATTCTTCATATTCACATCAATAGGTGTTGTTTAAGCCTCCATATGTGTCTTCTTGCTACAACGCCCATTATTCACCATTAGAAACTCCTATGAGATTCTTAGAACTAACAGAACTATGGGATAAGTTATAATGCTTGTTTCTTACTTTGATTTGCTTCTACACCTTTCTTGAACATCTCAAAGCAGTTGTAAAAGATTCACCGCCTTTGACTATACTTCCACACTTTGATTCACTCTTATTTGCATCTTGAAGGTTCATAATTCCGTTTATAGGTGAATCAGCTTGAAAATGGCCAAATCCTTGTCAATGAAACCATTGATTCTTCATATTCACATCAATAGGTGTTGTTTAAGCCTCCATATGTGTCTTCTTGCTACAACGCCCATTATTCACCATTAGAAACTCCTATGAGATTCTTAGAACTAACAGAACTATGGGATAAGCTTATAATGCTTGTTTCTTACTTTGATTTGCTTCTACACCTTTCTTGAACATCTCAAAGCAGTTGTAAAAGATTCACCGCCTTTGACTATACTTCCACACTTTGATTCACTCTTATTTGCATCTTGAAGGTTCATAATTCCGTTTATAGGTGAATCAGCTTGAAAATGGCCAAATCCTTGTCAATGAAACCATTGATTCTTCATATTCACATCAATAGGTGTTGTTTAAGCCTCCATATGTGTCTTCTTGCTACAACGCCCATTATTCACCATTAGAAACTCCTATGAGATTCTTAGAACTAACAGAACTATGGGATAAGTTATAATGCTTGTTTCTTACTTTGATTTGCTTCTACACCTTTCTTGAACATCTCAAAGCAGTTGTAAAAGATTCACCGCCTTTGACTATACTTCCACACTTTGATTCACTCTTATTTGCATCTTGAAGGTTCATAATTCCGTTTATAGGTGAATCAGCTTGAAAATGGCCAAATCCTTGTCAATGAAACCATTGATTCTTCATATTCACATCAATAGGTGTTGTTTAAGCCTCCATATGTGTCTTCTTGCTACAACGCCCATTATTCACCATTAGAAACTCCTATGAGATTCTTAGAACTAACAGAACTATGGGATAAGCTATAATGCTTGTTTCTTACTTTGATTTGCTTCTACACCTTTCTTGAACATCTCAAAGCAGTTGTAAAAGATTCACCGCCTTTGACTATACTTCCACACTTTTATTCACTCTTATTTGCATCTTGAAGGTTCATAATTCCGTTTATAGGTGAATCAGCTTGAAAATGGCCAAATCCTTGTCAATGAAACCATTGATTCTTCATATTCACATCAATAGGTGTTGTTTAAGCCTCCATATGTGTCTTCTTGCTACAACGCCCATTATTCACCATTAGAAACTCCTATGAGATTCTTAGAACTAACAGAACTATGGGATAAGCTATAATGCTTGTTTCTTACTTTGATTTGCTTCTACACCTTTCTTGAACATCTCAAAGCAGTTGTAAAAGATTCACCGCCTTTGACTATACTTCCACACTTTGATTCACTCTTATTTGCATCTTGAAGGTTCATAATTCCGTTTATAGGTGAATCAGCTTGAAAATGGCCAAATCCTTGTCAATGAAACCATTGATTCTTCATATTCACATCAATAGGTGTTGTTTAAGCCTCCATATGTGTCTTCTTGCTACAACGCCCATTATTCACCATTAGAAACTCCTATGAGATTCTTAGAACTAACAGAACTATGGGATAAGCTATAATGCTTGTTTCTTACTTTGATTTGCTTCTACACCTTTCTTGAACATCTCAAAGCAGTTGTAAAAGATTCACCGCCTTTGACTATACTTCCACACTTTGATTCACTCTTATTTGCATCTTGAAGGTTCATAATTCCGTTTATAGGTGAATCAGCTTGAAAATGGCCAAATCCTTGTCAATGAAACCATTGATTCTTCATATTCACATCAATAGGTGTTGTTTAAGCCTCCATATGTGTCTTCTTGCTACAACGCCCATTATTCACCATTAGAAACTCCTATGAGATTCTTAGAACTAACAGAACTATGGGATAAGCTATAATGCTTGTTTCTTACTTTGATTTGCTTCTACACCTTTCTTGAACATCTCAAAGCAGTTGTAAAAGATTCACCGCCTTTGACTATACTTCCACACTTTTATTCACTCTTATTTGCATCTTGAAGGTTCATAATTCCGTTTATAGGTGAATCAGCTTGAAAATGGCCAAATCCTTGTCAATGAAACCATTGATTCTTCATATTCACATCAATAGGTGTTGTTTAAGCCTCCATATGTGTCTTCTTGCTACAACGCCCATTATTCACCATTAGAAACTCCTATGAGATTCTTAGAACTAACAGAACTATGGGATAAGTTATAATGCTTGTTTCTTACTTTGATTTGCTTCTACACCTTTCTTGAACATCTCAAAGCAGTTGTAAAAGATTCACCGCCTTTGACTATACTTCCACACTTTTATTCACTCTTATTTGCATCTTGAAGGTTCATAATTCCGTTTATAGGTGAATCAGCTTGAAAATGGCCAAATCCTTGTCAATGAAACCATTGATTCTTCATATTCACATCAATAGGTGTTGTTTAAGCCTCCATATGTGTCTTCTTGCTACAACGCCCATTATTCACCATTAGAAACTCCTATGAGATTCTTAGAACTAACAGAACTATGGGATAAGCTATAATGCCTGTTTCTTACTTTAATTTGCTTCTACACCTTTCTTGAACATCTCAAAGCAGTTATAAAAGATTCACCGTCTTTGACTATACTTCCACACTTTGATTCACTCTTATTTGCATCTTGAAGGTTCATAATTCCGTTTATAGGTGAATCAGCTTGAAAATGGCCAAATCCTTGCCAATGAAACCATTGATTCTTCATATTCACATCAATAGGTGTTGTTTAAGCCTCCATATGTGTCTTCTTGCTACAACGCCCATTATTCACCATTAGAAACTCCTATGAGATTCTTAGAACTAACAGAACTATGGGATAAGCTATAATGCTTGTTTCTTACTTTGATTTGCTTCTACACCTTTCTTGAACATCTCAAAGCAGTTGTAAAAGATTCACCGCCTTTGACTATACTTCCACACTTTTATTCACTCTTATTTGCATCTTGAAGGTTCATAATTCCGTTTATAGGTGAATCAGCTTGAAAATGGCCAAATCCTTGTCAATGAAACCATTGATTCTTCATATTCACATCAATAGGTGTTGTTTAAGCCTCCATATGTGTCTTCTTGCTACAACGCCCATTATTCACCATTAGAAACTCCTATGAGATTCTTAGAACTAACAGAACTATGGGATAAGCTATAATGCTTGTTTCTTACTTTGATTTGCTTCTACACCTTTCTTGAACATCTCAAAGCAGTTGTAAAAGATTCACCGCCTTTGACTATACTTCCACACTTTTATTCACTCTTATTTGCATCTTGAAGGTTCATAATTCCGTTTATAGGTGAATCAGCTTGAAAATGGCCAAATCCTTGTCAATGAAACCATTGATTCTTCATATTCACATCAATAGGTGTTGTTTAAGCCTCCATATGTGTCTTCTTGCTACAACGCCCATTATTCACCATTAGAAACTCCTATGAGATTCTTAGAACTAACAGAACTATGGGATAAGCTATAATGCTTGTTTCTTACTTTGATTTGCTTCTACACCTTTCTTGAACATCTCAAAGTAGTTGTTAAAGATTCACCGATTTTAACTATACTTCCACACTTTGATTCACTCTTATTTGCATCTTGAAGGTTCATAATTCCGTTTATAGGTGAATCAGCTTGAAAATGGCCAAATCCTTGTCAATGAAACCATTGATTCTTCATATTCACATCAATAGGTGTTGTTTAAGCCTCCATATGTGTCTTCTTGCTACAACGCCCATTATTCACCATTAGAAACTCCTATGAGATTCTTAGAACTAACAGAACTATGGGATAAGCTATAATGCTTGTTTCTTACTTTGATTTGCTTCTACACCTTTCTTGAACATCTCAAAGCAGTTGTAAAAGATTCACCGCCTTTGACTATACTTCCACACTTTTATTCACTCTTATTTGCATCTTGAAGGTTCATAATTCCGTTTATAGGTGAATCAGCTTGAAAATGGCCAAATCCTTGTCAATGAAACCATTGATTCTTCATATTCACATCAATAGGTGTTGTTTAAGCCTCCATATGTGTCTTCTTGCTACAACGCCCATTATTCACCATTAGAAACTCCTATGAGATTCTTAGAACTAACAGAACTATGGGATAAGCTATAATGCTTGTTTCTTACTTTGATTTGCTTCTACACCTTTCTTGAACATCTCAAAGCAGTTGTAAAAGATTCACCGCCTTTAACTATACTTCCACACTTTGATTCACTCTTATTTGCATCTTGAAGGTTCATAATTCCGTTTATAGGTGAATCAGCTTGAAAATGGCCAAATCCTTGTCAATGAAACCATTGATTCTTCATATTCACATCAATAGGTGTTGTTTAAGCCTCCATATGTGTCTTCTTGCTACAACGCCCATTATTCACCATTAGAAACTCCTATGAGATTCTTAGAACTAACAGAACTATGGGATAAGCTATAATGCTTGTTTCTTACTTTTATTTGCTTCTACACCTTTCTTGAACATCTCAAAGTAGTTGTTAAAGATTCACCGATTTTAACTATACTTCCACACTTTGATTCACTCTTATTTGCATCTTGAAGGTTCATAATTCCGTTTATAGGTGAATCAGCTTGAAAATGGCCAAATCCTTGTCAATGAAACCATTGATTCTTCATATTCACATCAATAGGTGTTGTTTAAGCCTCCATATGTGTCTTCTTGCTACAACGCCCATTATTCACCATTAGAAACTCCTATGAGATTCTTAGAACTAACAGAACTATGGGATAAGCTATAATGCTTGTTTCTTACTTTGATTTGCTTCTACACCTTTCTTGAACATCTCAAAGCAGTTGTAAAAGATTCACCGCCTTTGACTATACTTCCACACTTTGATTCACTCTTATTTGCATCTTGAAGGTTCATAATTCCGTTTATAGGTGAATCAGCTTGAAAATGGCCAAATCCTTGTCAATGAAACCATTGATTCTTCATATTCACATCAATAGGTGTTGTTTAAGCCTCCATATGTGTCTTCTTGCTACAACGCCCATTATTCACCATTAGAAACTCCTATGAGATTCTTAGAACTAACAGAACTATGGGATAAGCTATAATGCTTGTTTCTTACTTTGATTTGCTTCTACACCTTTCTTGAACATCTCAAAGCAGTTGTAAAAGATTCACCGCCTTTGACTATACTTCCACACTTTTATTCACTCTTATTTGCATCTTGAAGGTTCATAATTCCGTTTATAGGTGAATCAGCTTGAAAATGGCCAAATCCTTGTCAATGAAACCATTGATTCTTCATATTCACATCAATAGGTGTTGTTTAAGCCTCCATATGTGTCTTCTTGCTACAACGCCCATTATTCACCATTAGAAACTCCTATGAGATTCTTAGAACTAACAGAACTATGGGATAAGCTATAATGCTTGTTTCTTACTTTGATTTGCTTCTACACCTTTCTTGAACATCTCAAAGCAGTTGTAAAAGATTCACCGCCTTTGACTATACTTCCACACTTTGATTCACTCTTATTTGCATCTTGAAGGTTCATAATTCCGTTTATAGGTGAATCAGCTTGAAAATGGCCAAATCCTTGTCAATGAAACCATTGATTCTTCATATTCACATCAATAGGTGTTGTTTAAGCCTCCATATGTGTCTTCTTGCTACAACGCCCATTATTCACCATTAGAAACTCCTATGAGATTCTTAGAACTAACAGAACTATGGGATAAGTTATAATGCTTGTTTCTTACTTTGATTTGCTTCTACACCTTTCTTGAACATCTCAAAGCAGTTGTAAAAGATTCACCGCCTTTGACTATACTTCCACACTTTGATTCACTCTTATTTGCATCTTGAAGGTTCATAATTCCGTTTATAGGTGAATCAGCTTGAAAATGGCCAAATCCTTGTCAATGAAACCATTGATTCTTCATATTCACATCAATAGGTGTTGTTTAAGCCTCCATATGTGTCTTCTTGCTACAACGCCCATTATTCACCATTAGAAACTCCTATGAGATTCTTAGAACTAACAGAACTATGGGATAAGCTATAATGCTTGTTTCTTACTTTGATTTGCTTCTACACCTTTCTTGAACATCTCAAAGCAGTTGTAAAAGATTCACCGCCTTTGACTATACTTCCACACTTTGATTCACTCTTATTTGCATCTTGAAGGTTCATAATTCCGTTTATAGGTGAATCAGCTTGAAAATGGCCAAATCCTTGTCAATGAAACCATTGATTCTTCATATTCACATCAATAGGTGTTGTTTAAGCCTCCATATGTGTCTTCTTGCTACAACGCCCATTATTCACCATTAGAAACTCCTATGAGATTCTTAGAACTAACAGAACTATGAGATAAGCTATAATGCTTGTTTCTTACTTTGATTTGCTTCTACACCTTTCTTGAACATCTCAAAGCAGTTGTAAAAGATTCACCGCCTTTGACTATACTTCCACACTTTTATTCACTCTTATTTGCATCTTGAAGGTTCATAATTCCGTTTATAGGTGAATCAGCTTGAAAATGGCCAAATCCTTGTCAATGAAACCATTGATTCTTCATATTCACATCAATAGGTGTTGTTTAAGCCTCCATATGTGTCTTCTTGCTACAACGCCCATTATTCACCATTAGAAACTCCTATGAGATTCTTAGAACTAACAGAACTATGGGATAAGCTATAATGCTTGTTTCTTACTTTGATTTGCTTCTACACCTTTCTTGAACATCTCAAAGCAGTTGTAAAAGATTCACCGCCTTTGACTATACTTCCACACTTTGATTCACTCTTATTTGCATCTTGAAGGTTCATAATTCCGTTTATAGGTGAATCAGCTTGAAAATGGCCAAATCCTTGTCAATGAAACCATTGATTCTTCATATTCACATCAATAGGTGTTGTTTAAGCCTCCATATGTGTCTTCTTGCTACAACGCCCATTATTCACCATTAGAAACTCCTATGAGATTCTTAGAACTAACAGAACTATGGGATAAGCTATAATGCCTGTTTCTTACTTTGATTTGCTTCTACACCTTTCTTGAACATCTCAAAGCAGTTATAAAAGATTCACTGTCTTTGACTATACTTCCACACTTTGATTCACTCTTATTTGCATCTTGAAGGTTCATAATTCCGTTTATAGGTGAATCAGCTTGAAAATGGCCAAATCCTTGTCAATGAAACCATTGATTCTTCATATTCACATCAATAGGTGTTGTTTAAGCCTCCATATGTGTCTTCTTGCTACAACGCCCATTATTCACCATTAGAAACTCCTATGAGATTCTTAGAACTAACAGAACTATGGGATAAGCTATAATGCTTGTTTCTTACTTTGATTTGCTTCTACACCTTTCTTGAACATCTCAAAGCAGTTGTAAAAGATTCACCGCCTTTGACTATACTTCCACACTTTTATTCACTCTTATTTGCATCTTGAAGGTTCATAATTCCGTTTATAGGTGAATCAGCTTGAAAATGGCCAAATCCTTGTCAATGAAACCATTGATTCTTCATATTCACATCAATAGGTGTTGTTTAAGCCTCCATATGTGTCTTCTTGCTACAACACCCCTTATTCACCATTAGAAACTCCTATGAGATTCTTAGAACTAACAGAACTATGGGATAAGCTATAATGCTTGTTTCTTACTTTGATTTGCTTCTACACCTTTCTTGAACATCTCAAAGCAGTTGTAAAAGATTCACCGCCTTTGACTATACTTCCACACTTTGATTCACTCTTATTTGCATCTTGAAGGTTCATAATTCCGTTTATAGGTGAATCAGCTTGAAAATGGCCAAATCCTTGTCAATGAAACCATTGATTCTTCATATTCACATCAATAGGTGTTGTTTAAGCCTCCATATGTGTCTTCTTGCTACAACGCCCCTTATTCACCATTAGAAACTCCTATGAGATTCTTAGAACTAACAGAACTATGGGATAAGGTCTAATGCTTGTTTCTTACTTTGATTTGCTTCTACACCTTTCTTGAACATCTCAAAGCAGTTGTAAAAGATTCACCACCTTTGACTATACTTCCACACTTTTATTCACTCTTATTTGCATCTTGAAGGTTCATAATTCCGTTTATAGGTGAATCAGCTTGAAAATGGCCAAATCCTTGTCAATGAAACCATTGATTCTTCATATTCACATCAATAGGTGTTGTTTAAGCCTCCATATGTGTCTTCTTGCTCGACGCCCATTATTCACCATTAGAAACTCCTATGAGATTCTTAGAACTAACAGAACTATGGGATAAGCTATAATGCTTGTTTCTTACTTTGATTTGCTTCTACACCTTTCTTGAACATCTCAAAGCAGTTGTAAAAGATTCACCGCCTTTGACTATACTTCCACACTTTGATTCACTCTTATTTGCATCTTGAAGGTTCATAATTCCGTTTATAGGTGAATCAGCTTGAAAATGGCCAAATCCTTGTCAATGAAACCATTGATTCTTCATATTCACATCAATAGGTGTTGTTTAAGCCTCCATATGTGTCTTCTTGCTACAATACCCCTTATTCACCATTAGCAACTCCTATGAGATTCTTAGAACTAACAGAACTATGGGATAAGCTATAATGCTTGTTTCTTACTTTGATTTGCTTCTACACCTTTCTTGAACATCTCAAAGCAGTTGTAAAAGATTCACCGCCTTTGACTATACTTCCACACTTTGATTCACTCTTATTTGCATCTTGAAGGTTCATAATTCCGTTTATAGGTGAATCAGCTTGAAAATGGCCAAATCCTTGTCAATGAAACCATTGATTCTTCATATTCACATCAATAGGTGTTGTTTAAGCCTCCATATGTGTCTTCTTGCTACAACTCCCAAATTCACCATTAGAAACTCCTATGAGATTCAAATAACTAACAGAACTGTGGGATAAGCTATATTGCTTGTTTCTTACTTTGATTTGCTTCTACACCTTTCTTGAACATCTCAAAGCAGTTGTAAGAGATTCACCGCCTTTGACTACTCTTCCACACTTTGATTCACTCTTATTTGCATCTTGAAGGTTCATAATTCCGTTTATAGGTGAATCAGCTTGAAAATGGCCAAATCCTTGTCAATGAAACCATTGATTCTTCATATTCACATCAATAGGTGTTGTTTAAGCCTCCATATGTGTCTTCTTGCTACAACACCCTTTATTCACCATTAGAAACTCCTATGAGATTCTTAGAACTAACAGAACTATGGGATAAGCTATAATGCTTGTTTCTTACTTTGATTTGCTTCTACACCTTTCTTGAACATCTCAAAGCAGTTGTAAAAGATTCACCGCCTTTGACTATACTTCCACACTTTTATTCACTCTTATTTGCATCTTGAAGGTTCATAATTCCGTTTATAGGTGAATCAGCTTGAAAATGGCCAAATCCTTGTCAATGAAACCATTGATTCTTCATATTCACATCAATAGGTGTTGTTTAAGCCTCCATATGTGTCTTCTTGCTACAACGCCCCTTATTCACCATTAGAAACTCATATGAGATTCTTAGAACTAACAGAACTATGGGATAAGCTATAATGCTTGTTTCTTACTTTGATTTGCTTCTACACCTTTCTTGAACATCTCAAAGCAGTTGTAAAAGATTCACCGCCTTTGACTATACTTCCACACTTTGATTCACTCTTATTTGCATCTTGAAGGTTCATAATTCCGTTTATAGGTGAATCAGCTTGAAAATGGCCAAATCCTTGTCAATGAAACCATTGATTCTTCATATTCACATCAATAGGTGTTGTTTAAGCCTCCATATGTGTCTTCTTGCTACAACGCCTCTTATTCACCATTAGAAACACCTATGAGATTCTTAGAACTAACAGAACTATGGGATAAGCTATAATGCTTGTTTCTTACTTTGATTTGCTTCTACACCTTTCTTGAACATCTCAAAGCAGTTGTAAAAGATTCACCGCCTTTGACTATACTTCCACACTTTGATTCACTCTTATTTGCATCTTGAAGGTTCATAATTCCGTTTATAGGTGAATCAGCTTGAAAATGGCCAAATCCTTGTCAATGAAACCATTGATTCTTCATATTCACATCAATAGGTGTTGTTTAAGCCTCCATATGTGTCTTCTTGCTACAAAGCCCATTATTCACCATTAGAAACTCCTATGAGATTCTTAGAACTAACAGAACTATGGGATAAGCTATAATGCTTGTTTCTTACTTTGATTTGCTTCTACACCTTTCTTGAACATCTCAAAGCAGTTGTAAAAGATTCACCGCCTTTGACTATACTTCCACACTTTGATTCACTCTTATTTGCATCTTGAAGGTTCATAATTCCGTTTATAGGTGAATCAGCTTGAAAATGGCCAAATCCTTGTCAATGAAACCATTGATTCTTCATATTCACATCAATAGGTGTTGTTTAAGCCTCCATATGTGTCTTCTTGCTACAAAGCCCATTATTCACCATTAGAAACTCCTATGAGATTCTTAGAACTAACAGAACTATGGGATAAGCTATAATGCTTGTTTCTTACTTTGATTTGCTTCTACACCTTTCTTGAACATCTCAAAGCAGTTGTAAAAGATTCACCGCCTTTGACTATACTTCCACACTTTGATTCACTCTTATTTGCATCTTGAAGGTTCATAATTCCGTTTATAGGTGAATCAGCTTGAAAATGGCCAAATCCTTGTCAATGAAACCATTGATTCTTCATATTCACATCAATAGGTGTTGTTTAAGCCTCCATATGTGTCTTCTTGCTACAACACCCTTTATTTACCATTAGAAATTCCTATGAGATTCTTAGAACTAACAGAACTATGGGATAAGCTATAATGCTTGTTTCTTACTTTGATTTGCTTCTACACCTTTCTTGAACATCTCAAAGTAGTTGTTAAAGATTCACCGATTTTAACTATACTTCCACACTTTGATTCACTCTTATTTGCATCTTGAAGGTTCATAATTCCGTTTATAGGTGAATCAGCTTGAAAATGGCCAAATCCTTGTCAATGAAACCATTGATTCTTCATATTCACATCAATAGGTGTTGTTTAAGCCTCCATATGTGTCTTCTTGCTCCAACGCCCATTATTCACCATTAGAAACTCCTATGAGATTCTTAGAACTAACAGAACTATGGGATAAGCTATAATGCTTGTTTCTTACTTTGATTTGCTTCTACACCTTTCTTGAACATCTCAAAGCAGTTGTAAAAGATTCACCGCCTTTGGCTATACTTCCACACTTTGATTCACTCTTATTTGCATCTTGAAGGTTCATAATTCCGTTTATAGGTGAATCAGCTTGAAAATGGCCAAATCCTTGTCAATGAAACCATTGATTCTTCATATTCACATCAATAGGTGTTGTTTAAGCCTCCATATGTGTCTTCTTGCTACAACGCCCCTTATTCACCATTAGAAACTCATATGAGATTCTTAGAACTAAAAGAACTATGGGATAAGCTATAATGCTTGTTTCTTACTTTGATTTGCTTCTACACCTTTCTTGAACATCTCAAAGCAGTTGTAAAAGATTCACCGCCTTTGACTATACTTCCACACTTTGATTCACTCTTATTTGCATCTTGAAGGTTCATAATTCCGTTTATAGGTGAATCAGCTTGAAAATGGCCAAATCCTTGTCAATGAAACCATTGATTCTTCATATTCACATCAATAGGTGTTGTTTAAGCCTCCATATGTGTCTTCTTGCTACAACGCCCATTATTCACCATTAGAAACTCCTATGAGATTCTTAGAACTAACAGAACTATGGGATAAGCTATAATGCTTGTTTCTTACTTTGATTTTATACCTTTCTTGAACATCTCAAAGTTGTAAAAGATTCACCGCCTTTGACTATACTTCCACACTTTGATTCACTCTTATTTGCATCTTGAAGGTTCATAATTCCGTTTATAGGTGAATCAGCTTGAAAATGGCCAAATCCTTGTCAATGAAACCATTGATTCTTCATATTCACATCAATAGGTGTTGTTTAAGCCTCCATATGTGTCTTCTTGCTACGTTTCCCAAATTCACCGTTAGAAACTCCTATGAGATTCTTAGAACTAACAGAACTATGGGATAAGCTATAATGCTTGTTTCTTACTTTGATTTGCTTCTACACCTTTCTTGAACATCTCAAAGCAGTTGTAAAAGATTCACCGCCTTTGACTATACTTCCACACTTTTATTCACTCTTATTTGCATCTTGAAGGTTCATAATTCCGTTTATAGGTGAATCAGCTTGAAAATGGCGAAATCCTTGTCAATGAAACCATTGATTCTTCATATTCACATCAATAGGTGTTGTTTAAGCCTTCATATGTGTCTTTTTGCTAGAACACCCCTTATTCACCATTAGAAATTCCTATGAGATTCTTATAACTAACAGAACTATGGGATAAGGTCTAATGCTTGTTTCTTACTTTGATTTGCTTTTACACCTTTCTAGAACATCTCAAAGTAGTTGTTAAAGATTCACCGCCTTTGTCTATACTTCCACACTTTGATTCACTCTTATTTGCATCTTGAAGGTTCATAATTCCGTTTATAGGTGAATCAGCTTGAAAATGGCCAAATCCTTGTCAATGAAACCATTGATTCTTCATATTCACATCAATAGGTGTTGTTTAAGCCTCAATATGTGTCGTCTTGCTACAACGCCCTCTATTCACCATTAGAAACTCCTATGAGATTCTTAGAACTAACAGAACTATGGGATAAGCTATAATGCTTGTTTCTTACTTTGATTTGCTTCTACACATTTCTTGAACATCTCAAAGCAGTTGTAAAAGATTCACCGCCTTTGACTATACTTCCACACTTTGATTCACTCTTATTTGCATCTTGAAGGTTCATAATTCCGTTTATAGGTGAATCAGCTTGAAAATGGCCAAATCCTTGTCAATGAAACCATTGATTCTTCATATTCACATCAATAGGTGTTGTTTAAGCCTCCATATGTGTCTTCTTGCTACAACACCCCTTATTCACCATTAGAAACTCCTATGAGATTCTTAGAACTAACAGAACTATGGGATAAGCTATAATGCTTGTTTCTTACTTTGATTTGCTTCTACACCTTTCTTGAACATCTCAAAGCAGTTGTAAAAGATTCACCGCCTTTGACTATACTTCCACACTTTGATTCACTCTTATTTGCATCTTGAAGGTTCATAATTCCGTTTATAGGTGAATCAGCTTGAAAATGACCAAATCCTTGTCAATGAAACCATTGATTCTTCATATTCACATCAATAGGTGTTGTTTAAGCCTCCATATGTGTCTTCTTGCTACAACGCCCCTTATTCACCATTAGAAACACCTATGAGATTCTTAGAACTAACAGAACTATGAGATAAGCTATAATGCTTGTTTTTTACTTTGATTTGCTTCTACACCTTTCTTGAACATCTCAAAGCAGTAGTAAAAGATTCAACGCCTTTGACTATACTTCCACACTTTTATTCACTCTTATTTGTATCTTGAAGGTTCATAATTCCGTGTATAGGTGAATCAGCTTGAAAATGGCCAAATCCTTGTCAATGAAACCATTGATTCTTCATATTCACATCAATAGGTGTTGTTTAAGCCTCCATATGTGTCTTCTTTTCTGCACTTATATTCACCATTAGAAACTCATATGAGATTCTTAGAACTAACAGAACTATGGGATAAGCTATAATGCTTGTTTCTTACTTTGATTTGCTTCTACACCTTTCTTGAACATCTCAAAGCAGTTGTAAAAGATTCACCGCCTTTGACTATACTTCCACACTTTGATTCACTCTTATTTGCATCTTGAAGGTTCATAATTCCGTTTATAGGTGAATCAGCTTGAAAATGGCCAAATCCTTGTCAATGAAACCATTGATTCTTCATATTCACATCAATAGGTGTTGTTTAAGCCTCCATATGTGTCTTCTTGCTACAACGCCCCTTATTCACCATTAGAAACTCCTATGAGATTCTTAGAACTAACAGAACTATGGGATAAGCTATAATGCTTGTTTCTTACTTTGATTTGCTTCTACCCCTTCTTGAACATCTCAAAGCAGTTGTAAAAGATTCACGCCTTTGTCTATACTTCCACCTTTGTTTCACTCTTATTTGCATTTTGAAGGTTCATAATTCCGTTTATAGGTGAATCAACGAAAATGCCAAATCCTGCAATGAAACCATGATTCTTCATATTCACATCAATAGTTTTTTTTTTTTTTTTTTTTTTTTACCTTTCTTGAACACTAGCTTAAAGATTCACCGCCTTGACTATACTTCCACACTTTTATTCACTCTTATTTGCATCTTGAAGGTTCATAATTCCGTTTATAGGTGAATCAGCTTGAAAATGGCCAAATCCTTGTCAATGAAACCATTGATTCTTCATATTCACATCAATAGGTGTTGTTTAAGCCTCCATATGTGTCTTCTTGCTACACCCTTATTCACCATTAGAAACTCCTATGAGATTCTTAGAACTAACAGAACTATGGGATAAGCTATAATGCTTGTTTCTTACTCTTTTTGATTTATACCTTTCTTGAACATCTCAAAGCAGTTGTAAAAGATTCACATTTGACTATACTTCCACACTTTGATTCACTCTTATTTGCATCTTGAAGGTTCATAATTCCGTTTATAGGTGAATCAGCTTGAAAATGGCCAAATCCTTGTCAATGAAACCATTGATTCTTCATATTCACATCAATAGGTGTTGTTTAAGCCTCCATATGTGTCTTCTTGCTACAACACCCTTTATTTACCATTAGAAATTCCTATGAGATTCTTAGAACTAACAGAACTATGGGATAAGCTATAATGCTTGTTTCTTACTTTGATTTGCTTCTACACCTTTCTTGAACATCTCAAAGTAGTTGTTAAAGATTCACCGCCTTTGACTATACTTCCACACTTTGATTCACTCTTATTTGCATCTTGAAGGTTCATAATTCCGTTTATAGGTGAATCAGCTTGAAAATGGCCAAATCCTTGTCAATGAAACCATTGATTCTTCATATTCACATCAATAGGTGTTGTTTAAGCCTCCCTATGTGCCTTCTTTTCTAGCCCTTATTCACCATTAGAAACTCCTATGAGATTCTTAGAACTAACAGAACTATGGGATAAGCTATAATGCTTGTTTCTTACTTTGATTTGCTTCTACACCTTTCTTGAACATCTCAAAGCAGTTGTAAAAGATTCACCGCCTTTGACTATACTTCCACACTTTGATTCACTCTTATTTGCATCTTGAAGGTTCATAATTCCGTTTATAGGTGAATCAGCTTGAAAATGGCCAAATCCTTGTCAATGAAACCATTGATTCTTCATATTCACATCAATAGGTGTTGTTTAAGCCTCCATATGTGTCTTCTTGCTAACGCCTTTATTCACCATTAGAAACTCCTATGAGATTCTTAGAACTAACAGAACTATGGGATAAGCTATAATGCTTGTTTCTTACTTTGATTTGCTTCTACACCTTTCTTGAACATCTCAAGCAGTTGTAAAAGATTCACCTTTGTTTATACTTCCGCTCTTTGATTCACTCTTATTTGCATCTTGAAGGTTCATAATTCCGTTTATAGGTGAATCAGCTTGAAAATGACCAAATCCTTGTCAATGAAACCATTGATTCTTCATATTCACATCAATAGGTGTTGTTTAAGCCTCCATATGTGTCTTCTTGCTACAACGCCCCTTATTCACCATTAGAAACTCCTATGAGATTCTTAGAACTAACAGAACTATGGGATAAGCTATAATGCTTGTTTTTTACTTTTATTTGCTTCTACACCTTTCTTGAACATCTCAAAGCAGTTGTAAAAGATTCACCGCCTTTGACTATACTTCCACACTTTGATTCACTCTTATTTGCATCTTGAAGGTTCATAATTCCGTTTATAGGTGAATCAGCTTGAAAATGGCCAAATCCTTGTCAATGAAACCATTGATTCTTCATATTCACATCAATAGGTGTTGTTTAAGCCTCCATATGTGTCTTCTTGCTACAACACCCCTTATTCACCATTAGAAACTCCTATGAGATTCTTAGAACTAAAAAAACTATGGGATAAGCTGTAATGCATGTTTCTTACTTTGTTTTGCTTCTACCCCTTTCTTGAATATCTCAAAGCAGGTGTAAAAGATTCACATGGCTTTTATACTTCCACACTTTGATTCACTCTTATTTGCATCTTGAAGGTTCATAATTCCGTTTATTGGTGAATCGGCGTGAAAATGGCCAAATCCTTGTCAATGAAACCATTGATTCTTCATATTCACATCAATAGGTGTTGTTTAAGCCTCCATATGTGTCGTCTTGCTACAACGCCCTTTATTCACCATTAGAAACTCCTATGAGATTCTTAGAACTAACAGTACTATGAGATAAGCTATAATGCTTGTTTCTTACTTTGATTTGCTTCTACACCTTTCTGGAACATCTCAAAGCAGTTGTAAAAGATTCACCTTTTTGACTATACTTCCACACTTTGATTCACTCTTATTTGCATCTTGAAGGTTCATAATTCCGTTTATAGGTGAATCAGCTTGAAAATGGCCAAATCCTTGTCAATGAAACCATTGATTCTTCATATTCACATCAATAGGTGTTGTTTAAGCCTCCATATGTGTCTTCCTTTGCTAGCATACCTTATTCACCATTAGAAACTCCTATGAGATTCTTAGAACTAACAGAACTATGGGATAAGCTATAATGCTTGTTTCTTACTTTGATTTATACCTTTCTTGAACATCTCAAAGCAGTTGTAAGAGATTCACCGCCTTTTACTATACTTCCACACTTTGATTCACTCTTATTTGCATCTTGAAGGTTCATAATTCCGTTTATAGGTGAATCAGCTTGAAAATGGCCAAATCCTTGTCAATGAAACCATTGATTCTTCATATTCACATCAATAGGTGTTGTTTAAGCCTCCATATGTGTCTTCTTGCTACAACGCCCCTTATTCACCATTAGAAACACCTATGAGATTCTTATAACTAACAGAACTATGGGATAAGCTATAATGCTTGTTTCTTACTTTGATTTGCTTCTACACCTTTCTTGAACATGTCAAAGTAGTTGTTAAAGATTCACCGATTTTAACTATACTTCCACACTTTGATTGACTCTTATTTGCATCTTGAAGGTTCATAATTCGGTTTATAGGTGAATCAGCTTGAAAATGGCCAAATCCTTGTCAATGAAACCATTGATTCTTCATATTCACATCAATAGGTGTTGTTTAAGCCTCCATATGTGTCTTCTTGCTACCAAGCCCCTTATTCACCATTAGAAACACCTCTGAGATTCTTAGAACTAACAGAACTATGAGATAAGCTATAATGCTTGTTATTTACTATGATTTGCTTTACACCTTTCTTGAACATCTCAAGCAGTTGTAAAAGATTCACCTTTTACTATACTTCCACACTTTGATTCACTCTTATTTGCATCTTGAAGGTTCATAATTCCGTTTATAGGTGAATCAGCTTGAAAATGGCCAAATCCTTGTCAATGAAACCATTGATTCTTCATATTCACATCAATAGGTGTTGTTTAAGCCTCCATATGTGTCTTCTTTTCTAGCCACCCTTTATTCACCATTAGAAACTCCTATGAGATTCTTAGAACTAACGAACTATGGGATAAGCTATAATGCTTGTTTCTTACTTTGATTTGCTTCTTCTCCTTTCGTGAACGTCTCCACGGAGATGTAAACGCTTCCCCGACTCGGAGTTTTTTCCCTCTCTTTGATTCACTCTTATTTGCATCTTGAAGGTTCATAATTCCGTTTATAGGTGAATCAGCTTGAAAATGGCCAAATCCTTGTCAATGAAACCATTGATTCTTCATAGTCCCGTCAATAGGTGTTGATTGAGACTGCGTATGTGTCTTCTTGCTACAACACCCTTTATTCACCATTAGAAACTCCTATGAGATTCTTAGAACTAACAGAACTATGGGATAAGGTCTAATGCTTGTTTCTTACTTTGATTTGCTTTTACACCTTTCTAGAACATCTCAAAGTAGTTGTTAAAGATTCACCGCCTTTGTCTATACTTCCACACTTTGATTCACTCTTATTTGCATCTTGAAGGTTCATAATTCCGTTTATAGGTGAATCAGCTTGAAAATGACCAAATCCTTGTCAATGAAACCATTGATTCTTCATATTCACATCAATAGGTGTTGTTTAAGCCTCCATATGTGTCTTCTTGCTACAACGCCCCTTATTCACCATTAGAAACACCTATGAGATTCTTAGAACTAACAGAACTATGAGATAAGCTATAATGCTTGTTTTTTACTTTGATTTGCTTCTACACCTTTCTTGAACATCTCAAAGCAGTAGTAAAAGATTCAACGCCTTTGACTATACTTCCACACTTTGATTCACTCTTATTTGCATCTTGAAGGTTCATAATTCCGTTTATAGGTGAATCAGCTTGAAAATGGCCAAATCCTTGTCAATGAAACCATTGATTCTTCATATTCACATCAATAGGTGTTGTTTAAGCCTCCATATGTGTCTTCTTGCTACAACACCCCTTATTCACCATTAGAAACTCCTATGAGATTCTTAGAACTAACAGAACTATGGGATAAGCTATAATGCTTGTTTCTTACTTTCATTTGCTTCTACACCTTTCTTGAACATCTCAAAGCAGTTGTAAAAGATTCACCGCCTTTGACTATACTTCCACACTTTGATTCACTCTTATTTGCATCTTGAAGGTTCATAATTCCGTTTATAGGTGAATCAGCTTGAAAATGGCCAAATCCTTGTCAATGAAACCATTGATTCTTCATATTCACATCAATAGGTGTTGTTTAAGCCTCCATATGTGTCTTCTTGCTACAACTCCCAAATTCACCATTAGAAACTCCTATGAGATTCTTAGAACTAACAGAACTATGGGATAAGCTATAATGCTTGTTTCTTACTTTGATTTGCTTTTACACATTTCTTGAACATCTCAAAGCAGTTGTAAAAGATTCACTGTCTTTGACTATACTTCCACACTTTGATTCACTCTTATTTGCATCTTGAAGGTTCATAATTCCGTTTATAGGTGAATCAGCTTGAAAATGGCCAAATCCTTGTCAATGAAACCATTGATTCTTCATATTCACATCAATAGGTGTTGTTTAAGCCTCCATATGTGTCTTCTTGCTACAACGCCCATTATTCACCATTAGAAACTCCTATGAGATTCTTAGAACTAACAGAACTATGGGATAAGCTATAATGCTTGTTTCTTACTTTGATTTGCTTCTACACCTTTCTTGAACATCTCAAAGCAGTTGTAAAAGATTCACCGCCTTTGTCTATACTTCCACACTTTGATTCACTCTTATTTGCATCTTGAAGGTTCATAATTCCGTTTATAGGTGAATCAGCTTGAAAATGGCCAAATCCTTGTCAATGAAACCATTGATTCTTCATATTCACATCAATAGGTGTTGTTTAAGCCTCCATATGTGTCTTCTTGCTACGACGCCCCTTATTCACCATTAGAAACTCCTATGAGATTCTTAGAACTAACAGAACTATGGGATAAGCTATAATGCTTGTTTCTTACTTTGATTTGCTTCTACACCTTTCTTGAACATCTCAAAGCAGTTGTAACAGATTCACCGCCTTTGACTATACTTCCACCCTTTGATTCACTCTTATTTGCATCTTGAAGGTTCATAATTCCGTTTATAGGTGAATCAGCTTGAAAATGGCCAAATCCTTGTCAATGAAACCATTGATTCTTCATATTCACATCAATAGGTGTTGTTTAAGCCTCCATATGTGTCTTCTTGCTAACGCCCCTTTATTCACCATTTTAAATTCCTATGCGATTCTTATAACTAACAAAACTATGGGATAAGCTATAATGCTTGTTTCTTACTTTGATTTGCTTCTACACCTTTCTTGAACATCTCAAGCAGTTGTAAAAGATTCACCTTTGCCTACACTTCCACACAGTGATTCACTCTTATTTGCATCTTGAAGGTTCATAATTCCGTTTATAGGTGAATCAGATTGAAAATGGCCAAATCCTTGTGAATGAAACCATTGATTCTTCAAATTCATATCAATTGGTGTTGTTTAAGCCTCCATATGTGTCTTCTTGCTACAACACCCCTTATTCACCACAAGAAACTCCTATGACATTCTTAGAACTAACAGAACTGTAGGGATAAGCTATAATGCTTGTTTTTACTTTGATTTGCTTTTACACCTTTCTTGAACATCTCAAGCAGTTGTAAAAGATTCACCTTTGTCTAGACTTCCTCACTTTGGTTGACTCTTATTTGCATGTTGAAGGTTCATAATTACGTTTATAGGTGAATCAGCTTGAAAATGGCCGAATCCTTGTCAATGAAACCATTGATTCTTCATATTCACATCAATAGGTGTTGCTTAAGCCTCCATATGTGTCTTCTTGCTAACGCCCTTATTCACCATTAGAAACTCCTATGAGATTCTTAGAACTAACAGAACTATGGGATAAGCTATAATGCTTGTTTCTTACTTTGATTTGCTTCTACACCTTTCTTGAACATCTCAAAGCAGTTGTAAAAGATTCACCGCCTTTGACTATACTTCCACACTTTTATTCACTCTTATTTGCATCTTGAAGGTTCATAATTCCGTTTATAGGTGAATCAGCTTGAAAATGGCTAAATCCTTGTCAATGAAACCATTGATTCTTCATATTCACATCAATAGGTGTTGTTTAAGCCTCCATATGTGTCTTCTTGCTACAACGCCCATTATTCACCACTAGAAACACCTATGAGATTCTTAGAACTAACAGTACTATGAGATAAGCTATAATGCTTGTTTCTTACTTTGATTTGCTTCTGGACATTGCTTGAATCTCTCAGATCAGTTGTAAAAGATTCACCGCCTTTGACTACACTTCCACACTTTGATTCACTCTTATTTGCATCTTGAAGACTCATAATTCCGTTTATAGGTGAATCAGCTTGAAAATGGCCAAATCCTTGTCAATGAAACCATTGATTCTTCATATTCACATCAATAGGTGTTGTTTAAGCCTCCATATGTGTCTTCTTGCTACAACACCCCTTATTCACCATTAGAACTCCTATGAGATTCTTAGAACTAACAGAACTATGGGATAAGCTATAATGCTTGTTTTTTTACTTTGATTTGCTTCTACACCTTTCTTAAACATCTCAAAGCAGTTGTAAAAGATTCACCGCCTTTGACTATACCTCCACACTTTGATTCACTCTTATTTGCATCTTGAAGGTTCATAATTCCGTTTATAGGTGAATCAGCTTGAAAATGGCCAAATCCTTGTCAATGAAACCATTGATTCTTCATATTCACATCAATAGGTGTTGTTTAAGCCTCCATATGTGTCTTCTTGCTACAACACCCCTTATTCACCATTAGAAACTCCTATGAGATTCTTAGAACTAACAGAACTATGGGATAAGCTATAATGCTTGTTTTTTACTTTTATTTGCTTCTACACCTTTCTTGAACATCTCAAAGCAGTTGTAAAAGATTCACATATTTGACTATACTTCCATCCTTTGATTAACTCTTATTTGCATCTTGAAGGTTCATAATTCCGTTTATAGGTGAATGAGCTTAAAAATGGTCAAATCCTTGGAAATGAAAGCATTGATTCTTCATATTCACATCAATAGGTGTTGTTTAAGCCTCCATATGTGTCCTCTTGCTACAACACCCCTTATTCACCATTAGAAACTCCTATGAGATTCTTAGAACTAACAGAACTATGGGATAAGCTATAATGCTTGTTTCTTACTTTGATTTGCTTCTACACCTTTCTTGAACATCTCAAAGCAGTTGTAAAAAGATTCACGCATTTGACTATACTTCCAAACTTTGATTCACACTTATTTGCTTCTTGAAGGTTCCTACTTCCGTTTATAGGTGAATACGCTTGAAAATGGCCAAATCCTTGTCAATGAAACCATTGACTCTTCATATTCACACCCATAGGTGTTGTTTAAGCCTCCATATGTGTCGTCTTGCTACGACACCCCTTATGCACCATTAGGAACTCCTATGAGAGTCGTCGAACTAACAGAACTGTGGGCTAAGCTATAATGCTTGATTCGTCCTTTTATTTGCGTGTACACCTTTCTTGAACATCTCAAGCAGTTGTAAAAGATTCACTTGTGACTATACTTCCACACTTTGATTCACTCTTATTTGCATCTTGAAGGTTCATAATTCCGTTTATAGGTGAATCAGCTTGAAAATGGCCAAATCCTTGTCAATGAAACCATTGATTCTTCATATTCACATCACTAGGTGTTGTTTAAGCCTCCATATGTGTCTTCTTTTCTGCAAGCCTTTATTCACCATTAGAAACTCCTATGAGATTCTTAGAACTAACGAACTATGGGATAAGCTCTAATGCTTGTTTCTTACTTTGATTTGCTTCTACACCTTTCTTGAACATCTCAAAGCAGTTGTAAAAGATTCACATATTGACTTCTCTTCCACACTTTGATTCACTCTTATTTGCATCTTGAAGGTTCATAATTCCGTTTATAGGTGAATCAGCTTGAAAATGGCCAAATCCTTGTCAATGAAACCATTGATTCTTCATATTCACATCAATAGGTGTTGTTTAAGCCTCCATATGTGTCTTCTTGCTACAACGCCCCTTATTCACCATTAGAAACACCTATGAGATTCTTAGAACTAACAGAACTATGAGATAAGCTATAATGCTTGTTTTTTACTTTGATTTGCTTCTACACCTTTCTTGAACATCTCAAAGCAGTTGTAAAAGATTCACCGCCTTTGACTATACTTCCACACTTTGATTCACTCTTATTTGCATCTTGAAGGTTCATAATTCCGTTTATAGGTGAATCAGCTTGAAAATAGCCAAATCCTTGTCAATGAAACCATTGATTCTTCATATTCACATCAATAGGTGTTGTTTAAGCCTCCATATGTGTCTTCTTGCTACAACGCCCATTATTCACCATTAGAAACTCCTATGAGATTCTTAGAACTAACAGAACTATGGGATAAGCTATAATGCTTGTTTCTTACTTTGATTTGCTTTTACACATTTCTTGAACATCTCAAAGCAGTTGTAAAAGATTCACCGCCTTTGACTATACTTCCACACTTTGATTCACTCTTATTTGCATCTTGAAGGTTCATAATTCCGTTTATAGGTGAATCAGCTTGAAAATGGCCAAATCCTTGTCAATGAAACCATTGATTCTTCATATTCACATCAATAGGTGGTGTTTAAGCCTCCATATGTGTCTTCTTGTTACAACGCCCATTATTCACCATTAGAAACTCCTATGAGATTCTTAGAACTAACAGAACTATGGGATAAGCTATAATGCCTGTTTCTTACTTTGATTTGCTTCTACACCTTTCTTGAACATCTCAAAGCAGTTGTAAAAGATTCACCGCCTTTGACTATAGTTCCACACTTTGATTCACTCTTATTTGCATCTTGAAGTGTCATGATTCCGTTGATGTGGGAATCGGCTGTAAAATGGCCAGATCCTCGTCACTTAAACCAGTGAGTCTTCATATTCACATCAATAGGTGTTGTTTAAGCCTCCATATGTGTCTTCTTGCTACAACGCCCCTTATTCACCATTAGAAACTCCTATGAGATTCTTAGAACTAACAGAACTATGGGATAAGCTATAATGCTTGTTTCTTACTTTGATTTGCTTCTACACATTTCTTGAACATCTCAAAGCAGTTGTAAAAGATTCACCGCCTTTGACTATACTTCCACACTTTGATTCACTCTTATTTGCATCTTGAAGGTTCATAATTCCGTTTATAGGTGAATCAGCTTGAAAATGGCCAAATCCGTGTCAATGAAACCATTGATTCTTCATATTCACATCAATAGGTGTTTTTTTAAGCCTCCATATGTGTCTTCTTGCTACAACACCCCTTATTCACCATTAGAACTCCTATGAGATTCTTAGAACTAACAGAACTATGGGATAAGCTATAATGCTTGTTTCTTACTTTGATTTGCTTCTACACATTTCTTGAACATCTTAAAGCAGTTGTAAGAGTTTCACCGCCTTTGACTACACTTCCACACTTTGATTCACTCTTATTTGCATCTTGAAGGTTCATAATTCCGTTTATAGGGGAATCAGCTTGAAAATGGCCGAATCCTTGTCAATGAAACCATTGATTCTTCATATTCACATCAATAGGTGTTGTTTAAGCCTCCATATGTGTCTTCTTGCTACAACGCCCCTTATTCACCATTAGAAACTCCTATGAGATTCTTAGAACTAACAGAACTATGGGATAAGCTATAATGCTTGTTTCTTACTTTGATTTGCTTCTACACCTTTCTTGAACATCTCAAAGCAGTTGTAAAAGATTCACCGCCTTTGACTATACTTCCACACTTTGATTCACTCTTATTTGCATCTTGAAGGTTCATAATTCCGTTTATAGGTGAATCGGCTTGAAAATGACCAAATCCTTGTCAATGAAACCATTGATTCTTCATATTCACATCAATAGGTGTTGTTTAAGCCTCCATATGTGTCTTCTTGCTACAACGCCCCTTATTCACCATTAGAAACTCATATGAGATTCTTAGAACTAACAGGACTATGGGATAAGCTATAATGCTTGTTTCTTACTTTGATTTGCTTCTACACCTTTCTTGAACATCTCAAAGCAGTTGTAAACGATTCACCGCCTTTGACTATACTTCCACACTTTGATTCACTCTTATTTGCATCTTGAAGGTTCATAATTCCGTTTATAGGTGAATCAGCTTGAAAATGGCCAAATCCTTGTCAATGAAACCATTGATTCTTCATATTCACATCAATAGGTGTTGTTTAAGCCTCCATATGTGTCTTCTTGCTACAACGCCCCTTATTCACCATTAGAAACTCCTATGAGATTCTTAGAACTAACAGAACTATGGGATAAGCTATAATGCTTGTTTCTTACTTTGATTTGCTTCTACACCTTTCTTGAACATCTCAAAGCAGTTGTAAAAGATTCACCGCCTTTGACTATACTTCCACACTTTGATTCACTCTTATTTGCATCTTGAAGGTTCATAATTCCGTTTATAGGTGAATCGGCTTGAAAATGACCAAATCCTTGTCAATGAAACCATTGATTCTTCATATTCACATCAATAGGTGTTGTTTAAGCTTCCATATGTGTCTTCTTGGTACAACACCTAAATTCACCATTAGAAACTCCTATGAGATTCTTAGAACTAACAGAACTATGGGATAAGCTATAATGCCTGTTTCTTACTTTAATTTGCTTCTACACCTTTCTTGAACATCTCAAAGCAGTTATAAAAGATTCACCGTCTTTGACTATACTTCCACACTTTGATTCACTCTTATTTGCATCTTGAAGGTTCATAATTCCGTTTATAGGTGAATCAGCTTGAAAACGGCCAAATCCTTGTCAATGAAACCATTGATTCTTTATATTCACATCAATGGGTGTTGTTTAAGCCTCCATATGTGTCTTCTTGCTACAACACCCCTTATTCACCATTAGACACTCCTATGAGATTCTTAGAACTAACAGAACTATGGGATAAGCTATAATGCTTGTTTCTTACTTTGATTTGCTTCTACACCTTTCTTGAACATCTCAAAGCAGTTGTAAAAGATTCACCGCCTTTGACTATACTTCCACACTTTTATTCCCACTTATTGTCATCTTGAAGGTTCATCATTTTCTTTATAGGTGCTTCAGCTTGAAAATGGCCAAATCCTTGTCAATGAAACCATCGATTCTTCATATTCCATCAATAGGTGTTGTCTAAGCCTCTATATGTGTCTTCTACCTACAACGCCCATTAATCACCATTCAACACTCCTATGAAATTCTTAGAAGTAACAGAAACATGGGCTAAGCTATAATGCTTGTTTTTTACTTTGATTTATACCCCTTTCTTGAACATCTCAAAGCAGTTGTAAAAAAGATTCACCTTGACTGGTATACTTCCACACTTTGATTCACTCTTATTTGCATCTTGAAGGTTCATACTTCCGTTTATAGGTGAATCAGCTTGAAAATGGCCAAATCCTTGTCAATGAAACCATTGATTCTTCATATTCACATCAATAGGTGTTGTTTAAGCCTCCATATGTGTCTTCTTGCTACAATGCCCCTTATTCACCATTAGAAATTCCTATGAGATTCTTATAACTAACAGAACTATGGGATAAGGTCGAATGCTTGTTTTTTACTTTGATTTGCTTCTACACCTTTCTTGAACATCTCAAAGTAGTTGTAAAAGATTCACCGCCTTTGTCTATACTTCCACACTTTGATTCACTCTTATTTGCATCTTGAACATTCATAATTCCGTTTATAGGTGAATCAGCTTGAAAATGGCCAAATCCTTGTCAATGAAACCATTGATTCTTCATATTCACATCAATAGGTGTTGTTTAAGCCTCCATATGTGTCTTCTTGCTTCCAGGACCCCTGTTCACCATTAGGAACACCGATGAGATTCTTAGAACTAAAGGGGCTATGAGATAAGGTATCATGCTTGTTTCTTACTTTGATTTGCTACACACCTTTCTTGAACATCTCAAAGAGTTGTAAAAGATTCACCTTTTGACTATACTTCCACACTTTGATTCACTCTTATTTGCATCTTGAAGGTTCATAATTCCGTTTATAGGTGAATCAGCTTGAAAATGGCCAAATCCTTGTCAATGAAACCATTGATTCTTCATATTCACATCAATAGGTGTTGTTTAAGCCTCCATATGTGTCTTCTTGCTACAACGCCCCTTATTCACCATTAGAAACTCATATGAGATTCTTAGAACTAACAGAACTATGGGATAAGCTATAATGCTTGTTTCTTACTTTGATTTGCTTCTACACCTTTCTTGAACATCTCAAAGCAGTTGTTAAAGATTCACCGCCTTTGACTATACTTCCACACTTTGATTCACTCTTATTTGCATCTTGAAGGTTCATAATTCCGTTTATAGGTGAATCAGCTTGAAAATGACCAAATCCTTGTCAATGAAACCATTGATTCTTCATATTCACCTCAATAGGTGTTGTTTAAGCCTCCATATGTGTCTTCTTGCTACAACGCCATTTTTCACTCATTAGAAACTCCTATGAGATTCTTAGAACTAACAGAACTATGGGATAAGCTATAATGCTTGTTTCTTACTTTGATTTGCTTCTACACCTTTCTTGAACATCTCAAAGCAGTAGTAAAAGATTCACCGCTTTTGTCTATACTTCCACTTTGATTCACTCTTATTTGCATCTTGAAGGTTCATAATTCCGTTTATAGGTGAATCGGCTTGAAAATGGCCAAATCCTTGTCAATGAAACCATTGATTCTTCATATTCACATCAATAGGTGTTGTTTAAGCCTCCATATGTGTCTTCTTGCTAGCACCCTTATTCACCATGAGAAACACCTATGAGATTCTTAGAACTATGAGACTATGGGATAAGCTATAATGCTTGTTTCTTACTTTGATTTGCTTCTACTCCTTTCTTGAACATCTCAAGGCAGTTGTAAAAGATTCACCTTTTGATATACTTCCACACTTTGATTCACTCTTATTTGCATCTTGAAGGTTCATAATTCCGTTTATAGGTGAATCAGCTTGAAAATGGCCAAATCCTTGTCAATGAAACCATTGATTCTTCATATTCACATCAATAGGTGTTGTTTAAGCCTCCATATGTGTCTTCTTGCTACAACGCCCTTTATTCACGATTATAAACTCCTATGAGATTCCTAGAA
>CM051363.1:20428217-20469277 GCA_028015245.1 Cardamine occulta | reverse complement strand
TCATTGACAAGGATTTGGCCATTTTCGGGTTGATTGACCTATAAACGGAATTATGAACCTTCAAGATGCAAATAAGAGTGAATCAAAGTGTGGAAGTATAAATACAGTGAATCTTTTACAACTGCTTGAGATGTTCAAGAAAGGTAAAAGCAAATCAAAGTAAGAAACAAGCATTATAGCTTATCCCATAGTTCTGTTAGTTATAAGAATCTCATAGGAGTTTCTAATGGTGAATAAGGGGCGTTGTAGCAAGAAGACACATATGGAGACTTAAACAACTCCTATTGATGTGAATATGAAGAATCAATGGTTTCATTGACAAGGATTTGGCCATTTTCAAGCTGATTCACCTATAAACGGAATTATGAGTCTTCAAGATGCAAATACGAGCGAATCAAAGTGTGAAGGATAGTGAAAGGCGGTGAATCTTTTACAACTGCTTTGAGATGTTCAAGAAAGGTGTAGAAGCAAATCAAAGTAAGAAACAAGCATTATAGCTTATCCTATAGTTCTGTTAGTTCTAAGAATCTCATAGCAGTTTCTAATGGTGAATAAGTGGCGTTGTAGCAAGAAGTACATATATTGAGGCTTAAACAACACCTATTGATGTGAATATGAAGAATTAATGGTTTCATTGACCGGGATTTGGCCATTATCAAGCTGACTCAACTCTAAACGGAATTATAAACCTATAAGATGCAAATAAGAGCGAATCAAAGTGTGGAAGCATAATAAAGGCGGACCTTTTACAACTGCTTTGAGATGTTCAAGAAAGGTGTAGAAGCAAATCAAAGTAAGAAACAAGCATTATAGCTTATCCCATAGTTCTGTTAGTTCTAAGAATCTCATAGGAGTTTCTAATGGTGAATAATGGGCGTTGTAGCAAGACGACACATATTGAGGCTTAAACAACACCTATTGATGTGAATAAGAAGAATCAATGGTTTCATTGACAAGGATTTGGCCATTTTCAAGCTGATTCACCTATAAACGGAATTATGAACCTTCAAGATGCAAATAAGAGTGAATAAAAGTGTGGAAGTATAGTCAAAGGCGGTGAATCTTTTACAACTGCTTTGAGATGTTCAAGAAATGTGTAGAAGCAAATCAAAGTAAGAAACAAGCATTATAGCTTATCCCATAGTTCTGTTAGTTCTAAGAATCTCATAGGAGTTTCTAGTGGTGAATAAGGGCAAGTAGCAACAAGACACATATGGAGGCTTAAACAACACCTATTGATGTGAATATGGAAAATCAACGGTTTCATTAACAAGGAATAGGCCATTTTCAAGCTGTTCCAACTATAAACGGAAGGATGAACCGTCACGATGCAAAAAAGAGTTAATCAAAGTGTGGAAGTAGAATGAAAGGCTGAATCTCTTACAACTGCTTTGAGATGTTCAAGAAAGGTGTAGAAGCAAATCAAAGTAAGAAACAAGCATTATAGCTTATCCTATAGTTCTGTTAGTTCTAAGAATCTCATAGGAGTTTCTAATGGTGAATAATGGGCGTTGTAGCAAGAAGACACATATGGAGGCTTAAACAACACCTATTGATGTGAATATGAAGAATCAATGGTTCTTACTGATAAGGATTTGGCATTTCAAGCTGATTCACTCATAAACGAATTATGACCTTCAAGATGCAAATAAGAGTGAATAAAAGGTGGAAGTATAGTCAATTAAGAAGAATCTTTTACAACTACATTGTGATGTTAAACAAAGGTGTAGACGCAAATCAAAGGAAGAAAACAGGGCACTAGACTTTATCCCATAGTTCTGTTAGTTCTAAGAATCTCATAGGGGTTTCTAATGGTGAATAATGGGCTGGTAGCAAGAAGAGCACATATGGAGGCTTAAACAACAACTATTGATGTGAATATGAAGAATCAATGGTTTCATTGACATGGATTTGCTCATTTTCAAGCTGATTCACCTATAAACGGAATTATGAACTTTCAAGATGTAAATAAGAGGAATAAAGTGTGGAAGTATAATCAAAGGCGGGTGAATCTTTATTACAACTGTTGTGAGATGTTCAAGAAAGGTGTAGAAGCAAATCAAAGAAACAAGCAATATAGGTTATCTCATAGTTCTGTTAGTTCTAAGAATCTCATAGGTGTTTCTAATGGTGAATAATGTATGGTAGCAAGAAGACAATATATGGAGGCTTAAACAACATCTATTGATGTGAATATGAAGAATCAAATGGTTTCATTGACAAGGATTTGGCTAGTTTTCGAGGTGATTCACCTATAAACGGAATTATGAACCATCAAGATGCAAATAAGAGGAATAAAAGTGTGGAAGCATGGGCAAAGGTTGTGAATCTTTTACAACTGCTTTTTGATGTTCAAAGAAGGTGTGGAAGCAAATCAAAGTAAGAAACAAGCATTATAGCTTATCCCATAGTACGGTTAGTCCTAGGGAACGCAAAGATGGTTCATCTGGTGGATCAGCGGCGCAGTAGCAAGAAGACACATATGGAGGCTTAAACAACACCTATTGATGTGAATATGAAGAATCAATGGTTTCACTGACATGAGATTTGGCCATTTTCAAGCTGATTCACCTATAAACGGAATTATGAACCTTCAAGCTGTAAATAAGAGTGAATCAAAGGTGGAAGTAGAGCCAAAGGCGGTGAATCTTTTACAAACCGTGAGATATTCCCAAGAACGGTAGAAATCAAAGTAAGAAACAAGGATTAAAGCTTATCCCATAGTACTGTTAGTTCTAAGAATCTCAGGTGTTTCTACGGTGGAATAAGGGTGGTAGCAAGAAGACAGATAGGGAGACTTAAACACACTACTGGCGTGTATTACGATGAATCAATGGTTTCATCGACAGGGATTTGAGCCATTTTCAGTTGATTCACCTATAAACGGAATTACGAACCTCAAGATGCAAATAAGAGTGAACTCAAAGTGTGGAAGTGTAGTCAGTCAGTGAATCTTTTAAACTGCTTTGAGATGTTCAAGAAAGGTGTAGAAGCAAATCAAAGTAAGAAATAGGCATTATAGCTTATCCCATAGTTCACTTTAGTTCTAAGAATTTGGTAGGAGTTTCTAATGGTGAATAAAAAGGGCGTTGTAGCAAGAAGACACATATGGAGGCTTAAACAACACCTATTGATGTGAATATGAAGAATCAATGGTTTCATTGGACAAGGATTTGGCTATTTTCAAGCCGATTCACTTATAAACGGAATTATGAACGTTCAAGATGCAAATAAGAGTGAATCAAAGTGTGGAAGTGTAACTGTTAGGCGGTGAATCTTTTACAACTGCTTGAGATATTCAAGAAAGGTAGAAGCAAATAAAAAGTAAGAAACAAGCATTATAGCTCATCCCATAGTTCTGTTAGTTCTAAGAAACTTATAGGTGTTTCTAATGGTGAATAAGGTGTGTAGCAAGAAGACACATATGGAGGCTTAAACAACACTAACTGATGCGAATATGAAGAATCAATGGTTTCATTGACAAGGATTTGGGTCATTTTCTAGCTGATTCACCTATAAACGGGATTATGAGCCTTCAATATGCAAATAAGAGTGAATCAAAGGTGGAAGTATAGTCAGTTAACGGTGAATCTTTTACAACTGCTTGAGATGTTCAAGAAAAGGTGTGAAGAAATCAAAGTAAAGAAACAAGCATTATAGCTTATCCTATAGGGCTCAGCATCTAAGAATCTCATAGAGAGTTTCTAATGGGGAATAATGTTATAGCAAGACGATACATATTGAGGCTTAAACAACACCTATTGATGTGAATATGAAGAATCAATGGTTTCATTGACCAGGATTTGGCCATTTTCAAGCTGATGCACCTATAAAGGGAATTATGAACCTTCAAGATGCAAATGAGAGTGAATAAAAGGTGGAAGAGAACAAGCTAATGAATCTTTTACAACTGCCTGAGATGTTCATTTAAGGTGTAGAAGTAAATCAAAGTAAGAAACAAGCATTATAGCTTATCCTATAGTTCTGTGAGTTCTAAGAATCTCATAGGAGTTTCGAAGGGTGAATGATGGGCGGTGTAGCAA
This sequence comes from Cardamine occulta, assembly GCA_028015245.1. Lineage (NCBI taxonomy): Eukaryota > Viridiplantae > Streptophyta > Magnoliopsida > Brassicales > Brassicaceae > Cardamine > Cardamine occulta. The sequence continues at coordinate 20,465,234 of CM051363.1, read as the reverse complement.
GAAGACACATATGGAGGCTTAAACAACACCCATTGATGTGAATATGAAGAATCAATGGTTTCATTGACAAGGATTTGGCCATTTTCAAGCTGATTCACCTATAAACGGAATTATGAACCTTCAAGATGCAAATAAGAGTGAATAAAAGTGTGGAAGTATAGTCAAAGGCGGCGAATCTTTTACAACTGCTTTGAGATGTTCAAGAAAGGTGTAGAAGCAAATCAAAGTAAGAAACAAGCATTATAGCTTATCCCATAGTTCTGATAGTGCGAAGAATTTCAAGGAGTTTCTAATGGTGAATAAGTGTTGTAGCAAGAAGACACATATGGAGGCTTAAACAACACCTGTTGATGTGAATATGAAGAATCAATGGTTGCATTGGTATACAGCATTTGGCCATTTTCAAGTTGATTCACCTATAAACGGAATTATGAACCTTCAAGATGCAAATAAGAGTGACCAAAAGTGTGGGGAAGTATAAATAAAAACAGTGAATCTTTTATAACTCAAGGGAGATGTTCAAGAAAAGGTGTAGAAGAAAATCAAAGTGAAGAAACAGGCATTATAGCTTATCCCATAGTTCTGTTAGTTCTAAGAATCTCACAGGAGTTTCTACTGGTGAATAATGGGCGTTGTAGCAAGAAGACACATATGGGAGGCTTAAACAACACCTATTGTGTGAATATGAAGAATCAATGGTTTCATTGACAAGGATTTAATACATTTTTAAGCTGATTCAACCTATAAACGGAATTATGAACCTTCAAGATGCAATAAGAGTGAATAAAAGGAAGTATAGTCAAAGGCGGTGAATCTTTAACAACTACTTTGAGATGTTCAAGAAAGGTGTAAATAAATCAAAGTAAGAAACAAGCATTATAACTTATCCCATACTTTGTTAATCTAAGAACTCTACTAGGTGTTTCTAAGGTGAATAATGGGCGAGAAGCAAGAAGACACATATGGAGGCTTAAACAACACCTATTGATGTGATTATTAAGAATCAATGATTCTATTGACAAGGATTTGTCCATTTTCAAGCCGATTCACCTATAAATGGAATTATGAACTTTCAAGATGCAAATAAGAAAAAATCAAAAGTGTGGAAGTATAGTCAAAGGTGAATTTTTACAACTGGTTGAGATGTTCAAGAAAGGTGTAGTAGCAAATCAAAGTAAGAAACAAGCAGTATAGCTTATCCTATGGCTTCATAGTAATAAGAATCTCAGGGAGTTTTAATGGCGCATAATGCTAGTAGCAAGACGATTACATATGGAGGCTTAAAAAACACCTATTGATGTGAATAGGAAGAATCAATGGTTTCATTGACATGGGTTTGCTCATTTTCAAGCTGATTCACCCATAAACGGAATTATGAACATTCAAGATGCAACTAAGAGCGAATAAAAGTGTGGAAGTATAGTCAAAGGTGAATCTTTTACAACTGCTGGGAGATGTTCAAGAAAGGTGTGGAAGAAATCAAAGTAAGAAACAAGCATTATAGCTTATCCTATAGTTCTAGTTCTAAGAATCTCATAGGGGCTTCTAAGTGGCGAATAAAGGGCATTGTAGCAAGATGACACATAATGGAGGCTTAAAACAACACCTATTGATGTGAATATGAAGAATCAATGGTTTCATTGACAAGGATTTGACCATTTTCAAGCCGATTCACCTATAAACGGAATTATGAACCTTCAAGATGCAAATAAGAGTGAATCAAAGTGTGGAAGTAGTAAAAAAGTGTGAATCTTTTAAAACTGCTTGAGATATTCAAGAAGGTGTGTATAAATCAAAGTCAGAAACAAGCATCATAGCTTATCTCATAGTACTGTTAGTTCTAAGAATCTCATAGGTGTTTCTAGTGGTGAATAAGGGGCGTTAAGAAGACACATATGGAGGCTTAAACAACACCTATTGATGTGAATATGAAGCATCAATGGTTTCTTTGACATGGATTTGGCCATTTTCAAGCTGATTCACCTATAAAACGAATTGTTAGGAACCTTCAAGATGCAAATAAGAGTGAATCAAAGTGTGGAAGTGTAGTCAAAGGCGGTGAAATCTTTTACAACTGCTTTGAGATGTTCAAGAAAGGTAGAAGAAATCAAAGTAAGTAAAAGCATTATAGCTTATCCCTGTTCTGTTAGTTTAAGAATCTCACAGGGAGTTTCTACGTGGTAATAAGGGTGTTGTAGAAGAAGACATATGGAGGCTTAAAAAACCTATTATGTATATAAAATAAAGGTTTTTAAAGGATTTTTTTTAAGTGATTAATAAAGATTAAAGTTAAGATAAATAAAGTAATAAAAGTGTAAAGTATAAATTATTTTTAAATCTAGATGTTAAAAAGTAAATAAAAAAGAAACAAGCATTATAGCTTATCCCATAGCTTGGGTAGTTCTAAGAATCACATAGGAGTTTCTAATGCTGAATAAGGGTGTTGTAGCAAGAAGACACATAAGGAGGCTGCAAACAACACCTATTGATGTGAATATGAAGAATCAACGGTTTCATTGACAAGGATTTAACTATTTTCAAGCCGATTCACCTATAAACGGAATTATGAACCTTCAAGATGCAAATAAGAGTGAATCAAAGTGTGGAAGAGCAACAAAGAAAGTGAATCTTTTATAACCGCTTTGAGATGTTCAAGAAAGTGTAGAAGCAACACAAAGTAAGAAACAAGCTTATAGCTTATCCCATAGCCTTCTGAGTTCTAAGAATCTCATAGGAGTTTCTAATGGTGAATAATGGGCGTAGGAAGACGACGACATTATGGAGGCTTAAACAACACCTATTGATGTGAATATGAAGTATCAATGGTTTCATTGACAAGGATTTGGCCATTTTCAAGCTGGGATTCGACCTATAAAGGGAATTAAGAACCTTCAAGATGCAAATAAGAGTTAATAAAAGTGTGGAAGTATAAATAAAAGCCAGTGAATCTTTTACAACTGCTGGAGATATTCACGAAAGGTGTAGAAGAATCAAGGTAAGAAACAAGCATGATAGCTTATCCCATAGATCTGTTAGTTCTAAGAATCTCATAGGAGTTTCTAATGGTGAATAATGCAGGGCTGTAGCAAGAAGACACATGGAGGCTTAAATAAAAATTTTACTGAGGCGAATATGAAGAATCAATGGTTTCATTGACAAGGATTGGGCCATTTTCAAGCTGATTCACCTATAAACGGAATTATGAACCTTCAAGATGCAAATAAGAGGGAATAAAAGTGTGGAAGTATAGTCAAAGGCGGTGAATCTTTTACAACTGCTTTGAGATGTTCAAGAAAGGTGTAGCATGCTTAATCAAAGTAAGAAACAAGCATTCGACCTTATCCCATAGTTCTGTTAGTTCTAAGAATCTCAAGGGCGTTTGTGCTGGTGAATAGGAAGCGGTGTAGCAAGCGGAGACAGCTGGAGGCTTAAACAACACCTATTGATGTGAATATGAAGAATCAATGGTTTCATTGACAAGGATTTAGCCATTTTCAAGCTGATTCACCTATAAACGGAATTATGAACCTTCAAGATGCAAATAAGAGTGAATCAAAGTGTGGAAGTATAGTCAAAGGCGGTGAATCTTTTACAACTGCTTTGAGATGTTCAAGAAAGGTGTAGAAGCAAATCAAAATAAGAAACAAGCATTATAGCTTATCCCATAGTTCTGTTAGTTCTAAGAATCTCATAGGAGTTTCTAATGGTGAATAATGGGCGTTGTAGCAAGAAGACACATATGGAGGCTTAAACAACACTTATTGATGTGAATATGAAGAATCAATGGTTTCATTGACAAGGATTTGGCCATTTTCAAGCTGATTCACCTATAAACGGAATTATGAACCTTCAAGATGCAAATAAGAGTGAATAAAAGTGTGGAAGTATAGTCACAGGCGGTGAATCTTTTACAACTGCTTTGAGATGTTCAAGAAAGGTGTAGAAGCAAATCAAAGTAAGAAACAAGCATATAACTTATCCCATAGTTCTTTTACTTCTAACAATCTCATCGGAGATTTTAATGGTGAATAAGGGTGTTAGCAAGAAGACACATATGGAGGCTTAAACAACACCTATTGATGTGAATATGAAGAATCAATGGTTTCATTGACAAGGATTTGGCCATTTTCAAGCTGATTCACCTATAAACGGAATTATGAACCTTCAAGATGCAAATAAGAGAGAATCCATGCGTGGACGTATAGTCAAAGCGGTGAATCTTTCACACTTGCTTTGAGATGTTCAAGAAAGGTGTAGAAGCAAATCAAAGTAAGAAACAAGCATTATAAACATCCCATAGTTCTGTTAGTTCTAAGAATCTCATAGGAGTTTCTAATGGTGAATAAGGGGCGTTGTAGCAAGAAGACACATATGGAGGCTAAAACAACACCTATTGATGTGAATATGAAGAATCAATGGTTTCATTGACAAGGATTTGGCCATTTTCAAGCTGATTCACCTATAAACGGAATTATGAACCTTCAAGATGCAAATAAGAGTGAATAAAAGTGGAAGTATAAAGGCGGTGAATCTTTTACAACTGCTTTGAGATGTTCAAGAAAGGTGTAAAAGCAAATAAAAGTAAGAAACAAGCATTATAGCTTATCCCATAGTTCTGTTAGTTCTAAGAATCTCATAGGAGTTTCTAATGGTGAATAAGGGGTGTTGTAGCAAGAAGACACATATGGAGGCTTAAACAACACCTATTGATGTGAATATGAAGAATCAATGGTTTCATTGACAAGGATTTGGCCATTTTCAAGCTGATTCACCTATAAACGGAATTATGAACCTTCAAGATGCAAATAAGAGTGAATCAAAGTGTGGAAGTATAGTCAAAGGCGGTGAATCTTTTACAACTGCTTTGAGATGTTCAAGAAAGGTGTAGAAGCAAATCAAAGTAAGAAACAAGCATTATAGCTTATCTCATAGTTCTGTTAGTTCTAAGAATCTCATAGGTGTTTCTAATGGTGAATAAGGGGCGTTGTAGCAAGAAGACACATATGGAGGCTTAAACAACACCTATTGATGTGAATATGAAGAATCAATGGTTTCATTGACAAGGATTTGGCCATTTTCAAGCTGATTCACCTATAAACGGAATTATGAACCTTCAAGATGCAAATAAGAGTGAATCAAAGTGTGGAAGTATAGTCAAAGGCGTTGAATCTTTTACAACTACTTTGAGATGTTCAAGAAAGGTGTAGAAGCAAATCAAAGTAAGAAACAAGCATTATAGCTTATCCCATAGTTCTGTTAGTTCTAAGAATCTCATAGGAGTTTCTAATGGTGAATAAAGGGTGTTGTAGCAAGAAGACACATATGGAGGCTTAAACAACACCTATTGATGTGAATATGAAGAATCAATGGTTTCATTGACAAGGATTTGGCCATTTTCAAGCTGATTCACCTATAAACGGAATTATGAACCTTCAAGATGCAAATAAGAGTGAATCAAAGTGTGGAAGTATAGTCAAAGGCGTTGAATCTTTTACTACTGCTTTGAGATGTTCAAGAAAGGTGTAGAAGCAAATCAATGTAAGAAACAAGCATTATAGCTTATCCCATAGTTCTGTTAGTTCTAATAATCTCATAGGTATTTGTAATGGTGAATAATGGGCGTAGCAAGAAGACAAATATGGAGGTTTAAACAACACCTATTGATGTGAATATGAAGAATCACTGGTTTTATTGACAAGGATTTGGCCATTACAATCTGAGAGACCTAAAACAGAATTATGAACCTTCAAGATGCAAATAAGAGTGAATAAAAGTGTGGAAGTATAGTCAAAGGGCGGTGAATCTCTTACAACTACTTTAAGAGGTTCAAGAAAGGTGTAGAAGCAAATCAAGGTAAGAAACAAGCATTATATCTTGTCCCATAGTTCGGTTAGGTCTAAGAATCTCATAGGAGGTGCTAATGGTGAATAAAGGGATGTGTAGCAATAAAGACACATATGGAGGCCTAAATAACACATAATGATTTGAATATGAAGAATCAATGGTTTCATTGACAAGGATTTGGCCATTTTCAAGCTGATTCACCTATAAACGGAATTATGAACCTTCAAGATGCAAATAAGAGTGAATCAAAGTGTGGAAGTATAACAAATGGTGAACATTTTACAACTGCCTTGGGATGTTCAAGAAATGTGCCGAAGCAAACCAAAGTACGAAACAAGCATTATAGCTTATCGCATAGTACTGAAAGTGCTAAGAATCTCATAGGAGTTTCAATTGGTGAATAAGGGTGTGTAGGCAAGAAGACACATATGGAGGCTTAAACAACACCTATTGATGTGAATATGAAGAATCAATGGTTTCATTGACAAGGATTTGGCCATTTTCAAGCTGATTCACCTATAAACGGAATTATGAACCTTCAAGATGCAAATAAGAGTGAATAAAAGTGTGGAAGTATAGTCAAAAGCGGTGAATCTTTTACAACTGCTTTGAGATGTTCAAGAAAGGTGTAGAAGCAAATCAAAGTAAGAAACAAGCATTATAGCTTATCCCATAGTTCTGTTAGTTCTAAGAATCTCATAGGAGTTTCTAATGGTGAATAATGGGCGTTGTAGCAAGAGACACATATGGAGGCTAAACAACACCTATTGATGTAATATGAAGAATCAATGGTTTCATTGACAAGGATTTGGCCATTTTGAAGTTGATTCACTATAAACAGGAATTATGAACCTAAGATGCAAATAAGAGTGAATCAAAGTGTGGAAGTATCGTCAAAGGGTGAATCTTTACAACTGCTTTGAGATGTTCAAGAAAGGTGTAACAAATCAAAGTAAGAAACAAGCATTATAGCTTATCCCGTAGGCCTGTTAGTTCTAAGAATCTCATAGGAGTTTCTAATGGTGAATAAGGTGTTGTAGCAAGAAGACACACATATGGAGGCTTAAACAACACCTTTGATGTGAATATGAAGAATCAATGGTTTCATTGACAAGGATTTGGCCATTTTTCAAGCTGGATTCACCTATAAACGGAATTATGAACCTTCAAGATGCAAATAAGAGTGAATCAAAGTGTGGAAGTATAGTTAAAGGCGGTGAATCTTTTACAACTGCTTTGAGATGTTCAAGAAAGGTGTAGAAGCAAATCAAAGTAAGAAACAAGCATTATAGCTATCCCATAGTTCTGTTGGTTCTAAGAATCTCATAGGAGTTCTAATGGTGAATAAAGGGCGTTAGAAGAAGACACATATGGACGCTTAAACAACACCTATTGATGTGAATATGAAGAATCAATGGTTTCATTGACAAGGATTTGGCCATTTTTCAAGATGATTCACCTATAAACGGAATTACGAAACCTTCAAGATGCAAATAAGAGCGAATAAAAGTGGGGAAGTATATGTGAAGCGGTGAATCTCTAATAATTGCTTGGAGATGTTCAAGAAAGGTGTAAAGAAGCAAATCAAAGTAAAAACAAGCATTATAGCTTATCCCATAGTTCTGTTAGTTCTAAGAATCTCAAAGGAGTTTCCAATAGTGAATAAGGGATTGTTGCAAGAAGACACATCTGGAGGCTAAACTAACACCTATTGATGTGAATATGAAGAATCAATGGTTTCATTGACAAGGATTTGGCCATTTTCAAGCTGATTCACCATAAACGGAATTATGAACCTTCAAGATGCAAATAAGAGTGAATCAAAGTGTGGAAGTATAATAATGACAGTGAATCTTTACAACCACTTTGAGATGTTCAAGAGGTGTAAAAGCAAATCAAAGTAAGAAACAAGCATTATACCTTATCCCATAGTTTGTTAGTTTAAGAATCTAATAAGGAGTTTCTAATGGTAAATAAAGGCGTTGTAGCAAGAAGACACATATGGAGGCTTAAACAACACCTATTGATGTGAATATGAAGAATCAATGGTTTTATTGAAAGGATTTGGCCATTTTCACGTTGATCCACCTATAAACGGAATTATGAACCTTCAAGATGCAAATAAGAGTGAATAAAAGTGTGGAAGTATAGTCAAAGCGAGGTGAATCTTTTACAACTGCTTTGAGATGTTCAAGAAAGGTGTAGAAGCAAAATCAAAGTAAGAAACAAGCATTATACTCAACCTATAGTTCTGTTAGTTCTAAGAATCTCATAGGAGTTTCTAATGGTGAACAAAGGGCGTGTAGCAAGAAGACACATGGAGGCTAAACAACACCTATTGATGTGAATATGAAGAATCAATGGTTTCATTGACAAGGATTTGGCCATTTTCAAGCTGATTCACCTTATAAACGGAATTATGAACCTTCAAGATGCAAATAAGAGTGAATCAAAGTGTGGAAGCAAAGTCAGGCGGTGAATCTTTACAACTGCGTGGAGATGTTCAAGAAGGGAGGGGGAGCAAATCAAAGTAAGAAACAAGCATTATAGCTTATCCCATAGTTCTGTTAGTTCTAAGAATCTCATAGGAGTTTCTAATGGTGAATAAGGGGTGTTGTAGCAAGAAGACACATATGGAGGCTTAAACAACACCTAATGATGTGAATATGAAGAATCAATGGTTTCATTGACAAGGATTTGGCCATTTTCAAGCTGATTCACCTATAAACGCAATTATGAACCTTCAAGATGCAAATAAGAGTGAATCAAAGTGTGGAAGTATAGTCAAAGGCGGTGAATCTTTTACAACTTCGTTGAGATGTTCAAGGAAGGTGTAGAAGCAAATTAAAGTAAGAAACAAGTAGTAGAGCGTATCCCATAGTTCTGTTAGTTCTAAGAATCTCATAGGTGTTTTACTAGTGAATAATGGGCGTTGTAGCAAGAAGACACATATGGAGGCTTAAACAACACCTATTGATGTGAATATGAAGAATCAATGGTTTCATTGACAAGGATTTGGCCATTTTCAAGCTGAAAACAGAATTATGAACCTTCAAGATGCAAATAAGAGTGAATCAAAGTGTGGAAGTATAATAAAAGAATCTTTTACAACTGCTTTTAGATGTTCAAGAAAGGTGTAGAAGCAAATCAAAGTAAGAAACAAGCATTATAGCTTATCCCATAGTTCTGTTAGTTCTAAGAATCTCATAGGTGTTTCTAATGGTGAATAAAGGGTGTTTTAGCAAGAAGACACATATGGAGGCTTAAACAACACCTATTGATGTGAATATGAAGAATCAATGGTTTCATTGACAAGGATTTGGCCATTTTCAAGCTGATTCACCTATAAACGGAATTATGAACCTTCAAGATGCAAATAAGAGTGAATAAAAGGTGGGAAGTAGAGTCAAAGGCGTGGAATCTTTTACAACGGCTTTGAGATGTGCAAGAAAGGTGTAGAAGTAAATCAAAGTAAAAAACAAGGATGCTAGCTTCTCCCATAGTTCCGTTAGTTCTAAGAATCTATAGGAGTTTCTAATGGTGAATAAGGGTGTTGTAGCAAGAAGACACATATGGCGGCTTAAACAACACCTATCGATGTGAATATGAAGAATCAATGGTTTCATTGAAAGGATTTGGCCGGTTTTTCAAGCTGATTCCCTATAAACGGAATTATGAACCTTCAAGATGCAAATAAGAGTGAATCAAAGGTGTGGAAGTATAGTCAAAGGCGGTGAATCTTTTTACAACTGCTTTGAGATGTTCAAGAAAGGTGTAAAAGCAAATCAAAGTAAAAAAACAAGCATTAGAGCTTATCCCATAGTTCTGTTAGTTCTAAGAATCTCATAGGAGTTTCTAATGGTGAATAAGGGGCGTTGTAGCAAGAAGACACATATGGAGGCTTAAACAACACCTATTGATGTGAATATGAAGAATCAATAGTTTCATTGATAAAGATTTCGCCATTTTCAGGCTGATTCACCTATAAACGGAATTATGAAACCTTCAAGATGCAAATAAGAGTGAATCAAAAGTGGGAAGTATAGTGCAGGCTGTGAATCTTTTACAACTGCCGAGATGTTCAAGAAAGGTGTAGACGCAAATAAAAGTAAGAAACAAGCATTATAGCTTATCCCATAGTTCTGTTAGTTCTAAGAATCTCATAGGAGTTTCTAATGGTGAATACGGGGTGATGTAGCAAGAAGACAAATATGGAGGTTTAAACAACACCTATTGATGTGAATATGAAGAATCACTGGTTTCATTGACAAGGATTTGGCCATTACAAGCTGATAGACCTATAAACGGAATTATGAACCTTCAAGATGCAAATAAGAGTGAATAAAAGTGTGGAAGTATAGTCAAAGGCGGTGAATCTTTTACAACTGCTTTGAGATGTTCAAGAAAGGTGTAGAAGCAAATCAAAGTAAAAAACAAGCATTATAGCTTATCTCATAGTTCTGTTAGTTCTAAGAATCTCATAGGTGTTTCTAATGGTGAATAAGGGGCGTTGTAGCAAGAAGACACATATGGAGGCTTAAACAACACCTATTGATGTGAATATGAAGAATCAATGGTTTCATTGACAAGGATTTGGTCATTTTCAAGCTGATTCACCTATAAACGGAATTATGAACCTTCAAGATGCAAATAAGAGTGAATCAAAGTGTGGAAGTATAGTCAAAGGCGGTGAATCTTTAACAACTACTTTGAGATGTTCAAGAAAGGTGTAAAAGCAAATCAAAGTAAGAAACAAGCATTAGACCTTATCCCATAGTTCTGTTAGTTATAAGAATCTCATAGGAATTTCTAATGGTAAATAAAGGGTGTTGTAGCAAGAAGACACATATGGAGGCTTAAACAACACCTATTGATGTGAATATGAAGAATCAATGGTTTCATTGACAAGGATTTGGCCATTTTCAAGCTGATTCACCTATAAACGGAATTATGAACCTTCAAGATGCAAATAAGAGTGAATCAAAGTGTGGAAGTATAGTCAAAGGCGGTGAATCTTTTACAACTGCTTTGAGATGTTCAAGAAAGGTGTAGAAGCAAATCAAAGTAAGAAACAAGCATTATAGCTTATCCCATAGTTCTGTTAGTTCTAAGAATCTCATATGAGTTTCTAATGGTGAATAAGGGGTGTTGTAGCAAGAAGACACATATGGAGGCTTAAACAACACCTATTGATGTGAATATGAAGAATCAATGGTTTCATTGACAAGGATTTGGCCATTTTCAAGCTGATTCACCTATAAACGGAATTATGAACCTTCAAGATAGAAATGAGAGTGAATAGAAGTGTTGAAGTGTAGTCAAAAGGGTGAATCTTTTACAACTGCTTTGAGATGTTCAAAAAAGGCGGAGAAGCAAGTCAAAGTAAGAAACAAGCATTATAGCTTATCCCATAGTTCTGTTAGTTCTAAGAATCTCATAGGAGTTTCTAATGGTGAATAAGGGGTGTTGTAGCAAGAAGACACATATGGAGGCTTAAACAACACCTATTGATGTGAATATGAAGAATCAATGGTTTCATTGACAAGGATTTGGCCATTTTCAAGCTGATTCACCTATAAACGGAATTATGAACCTTCAAGATGCAAATAAGAGTGAATCAAAGTGTGGAAGTATAGTCAAAGGCGGTGAATCTTTTACAACTGCTTTGAGATGTTCAAGAAAGGTGTTAAAGCAAATCAAAGTAAGAAACAAGCATTATAGCTTATCCCATAGTTCTGTTAGTTCTAAGAATCTCATAGGAGTTTCTAATGGTGAATAAAGGGTGTTGTAGCAAGAAGACACATATGGAGGCTTAAACAACACCTATTGATGTGAAATATGAAGAATCAATGGTTTTCATTGACAAGGATTTGGACATTTTAAAGCTGAATCACCTGTCAATGGAACTATCAACCTTCAAGATGCAAATAAGAGTAAATAAAAGTGTGGAAGTACAGTCAAAAGGCTGGTGAATCTTTTACAACTGCTTTTGAGATGTTCAAGAAAGGTGTAAAGCAAATCAAAGTAAGAAACAAAAACATTATAGCTTATCCCATAGATTCTGTTAGTTCTAAGAATCTCATAGGGTTGCTAATGGTGAATAAAAGGTTTATGCTAGCAAGAAGCGACACATATGGAGGCCTAAACAACACCTATTGATGTGGAATAAGAAGAATCAATGGTTCAATTGACAAGGATTTGGCCATTTTCAAGCTGCTTCCCCTATCAACGTCACCATGAACCTTCAAGGTGCCAATAAGAGTGAATCAAAGTGTGGACGTATAGTCAAAAGATGAATCTTTTACAACTGCTTTCGAGATGTTCAAGAAAGGTGTAGAAGCAAATCAAAGTAAGAAACAGGCATTATACCTTATCCCATAGTTCTATTGGTTCTAAGAATCTCATAGGCGTTTCTAATGGTGAATAATGGGCGTTGTCGAAAGAAGACACATATGGAGGCTTAAACAACACCTATTGATGTGAATATGAAGAATCAATGCTTTCATTTCCATGGATTTGGTATTTTCGAAGCTGATTCATTTATAAACGAAATTATGAACCTTCAAGATGCAAATAAGAGTGAATAAAAGTGTGGAAGTATAGTCAAAGGCGGTGAATCTTTACAACTGCTTGAGATGTTCAAGAAAGGTGTAGAAACAAATCAAAGTAAAGAAACAAGCATTATAGCTTCTCCCATAGTTCTCTTAGTTCTAAGAATCTCATAGGAGTTTCTAATGGTGAATAATGGGCGTTGTAGCAAGAAGACACATTATGGAGGCTTAAACAACACCTATTGATGAATATGAAGAATCAATGGTTTTATTCACAAAGATCTAGCCATTTTCAGGCTGATTCACCTATAAACGGAATTATGAACCTTCAAGATGCAAATAAGAGTGAATAAAAGTGTGGAAGTATAGTAAAAGCGGTGAATCTTTTACAACTGCTTTGAGATGTTCAAGAAAGGTGTAGAAGCAAATCAAAGTAAGAAACAAGCATGATAGCCATCCCATAGTTTGTTAGTTCTAAGAATCTCATATGAGTTTCTCGTGGTGCATGAAGGGCGTTGTAGCAAGAAGCCACATATAGACGCTTAACCAATCCCTATTGATCTGAACATGAAGAATCCATGGTTTCATTGACCAGGATTTGGCAATTTTCAAGCTGATTCACCCTATGAACGGAATTATGAACCTCAAGATGCAAATAAGAGTGAATCAAAGTGTGGAAGTATAGTCAAAAGAGTGAATCTTTTACAACTGCTTTAGGATGTTCAAGAAAGGTGTAGAAGCAAGATCAAAGTAAAAACAAGCATTACAGCTTATCCACATAGTTCTGTTAGTTCTAAGAATCTCATAGGAGTTTCTAATGGTGAATAAAGGCGTTGTAGGAAGAAATACTAACATATGGAGGCATAAACAACACCTATTGATGTGAATATGGAAGAATCGATGGTTTCATTGAAAAGGGATTTGGCCATTTTCAAGCTGATTCACCTATAAACGGAATTATGAACCTGCAACATCTAACAAAGAGTGAATCAAAGTGTGGAAGTACAGCTAAAGTACGTAAATCATCTACAACAGCTTTGATATGTTCTAGAAAGGTGTAGAATCAAAACCAAGTAAGAAACAAGCATTATAGCTTATCCCATGGTTCTGTTAGTTCTAAGAATCTCATAGGAGTTTCAATGGTGAATAAGGGCGTTGTAGCAAGAAGACAGTATGGAGGCTTAAACAACACCTATTGATGTGAATTCGAAGAATCAATGCTTTTGATTGACAAGGATTTTTCCATTTTCAAGCTGATTCACCTATAAACGGAATTATGAACCTTCAAGATGCAAATAAGAGTGAATAAAAGTGTGGAAGTATAGTCAAAGGCGGTGAATCTTTTACAACTGCTTTGAGATGTTCAAGAAAGGTGGAGAAGCAAATCAAAGTAAGAAACAAGCATTATAGCTTATCCCATAGTTAATTTAGTATTAAGAATCTCATAGGAGTTTCCAATGTGAATAAGGCGCGTTGTAGCAAGAAGACACCTATGGAGGCTTAAACAACACCTATTGATGTGAATATGAAGAATCAATGGTTTCATTGACAAGGATTTGGCCATTTTCAAGCTGATTCACCTATAAACGTAATTATGAACCTTCAAGATGCAAATAAGAGTGAATCAAAGTGTGGAAGTATAGTGAAAGACGGTGAATCTTTTTTAGCTGGCTTTGAGATGTTCAAGAAAGGTGTAGAAGCAAAATCAAAGTAAGAAACAAGCATTATAAACTTATCCCCGTAGTTTTATTGGTTCTAAGAATCTCATAGGAGTTCTAATGGTGAATAATGGGCGTTTGTAGCAAAGACACATATGGAGGCTAAACAACACCTATTGATGTGAATATGAAGAATCAATGGTTTCATTGACAAGGATTTGGCCATTTTCAAGCTGATTCACCCATAAACGGAATTATGAACCTTCAAGATGCAAATAAGAGTGAATAAAAGTGTGGAAGTATAGTCAAAGGCGGTGAATCTTTTACAACTGCTTTGAGATGTTCAAGAAAGGTGTAGAAGCAAATCAAAGTAAGAAACAAGCATTATAGCTTATCCCATGGATTACATTAGTTCTAAGAATCTCATATGAGTTTCTAATGGTGCAATAAAAGAAGGAGTTGTAGCAAGAAGACACATATGGAGGCTTAAACAACACCTATTGATGTGAATATGAAGAATCAATGGTTTCATTGACAAGGATTTGGTCATTTTCAAGCTGATTCACCTATAAACGGAATTATGAACCTTCAAGATGCAAATAAGAGTGAATCAAAGTGTGGAAGAGTAGTCAAAGGCGGTGAATCTTTTACAACTGCTTTGAGATGTTCAAGAAAGGTGTAGAAGCAAATCAAAGTAAGAAACAAGCATTATAGCTTATCCCATGGATTCTGTTAGTTCCAAGAATCTGATAGGAGTTTTAATGGTGAATAAAGTTGTAGCAAGGAAGACACATATTGAGGCTTAAACAACACCTATTGATGTGAATATGAAGAATCAATGGTTTCATTGACAAGGATTTGGCCATTTCAACTGATTCACCTATAAACGGAATTATGAACCTTCAAGATGCAAATAAGAGTGAATCAAAGGGTGGAAATATAATCACAGGCGGTGAATCTTTACAACTGCTTTGAGATGTTCAAGAAAGGTGTAGAAGCAAATCAAAAGTAAGCAACAAGAATTATAACTTATCCCATAGTTCTCTACGTTCTAAGAATCTCATATGAGTTTCTAATGATGAATAAAGGACGTTGTAGCAAGAAGACACATATGGCGGCTCAAACAACACCTATTGATGTGAATATGAAGAATCAATGGTTTCATTGACAAGGATTTGGGCATTTTCAAGCTGGTTCACCTATAAACGAATTATGGACCTTGAAGATGCAAATAAGAGTGAATAAAAAGTGTGGAAGTATAATCCAAGGTGAATCTTTTACAACTGCTTTGAGATATTCAAGAAAGGTGTAGAAGCAAATCAAAGTAAGAAACAAGCATTATAGCTTATCCTATAGTTCTGTTAGTTCTAAGAATCTCATAGGAGTTCCTAATGGTGAATAATGTTTGTAGCAAGACACCACATATTGAGGCTTAAACAACACATTGATGTGAATATGAAGAATCAATGGTTTCATTGACAAGGATTTGGCCATTTCAAGCTGATTCACCTAAAAAAGGAATTATGAACCTTCAAGATGCAAATCAGAGTGAATAAAAGTGTGGAGAAGTATAGTCAAGGCGGCGAGATCTTTACAACTGCTTTGAGATGTTAAAGAAAGGTGTAGAAAGCAAATCAAAGTAAGAAACAAGCATTGGAGCTTATCCCATAGTTCAAATAGTTCTAAGAATCTCATAGGGTTTCAAATGGTGGAATAATGGGCGTTGTAGGAAGAAGACACATATGGAGGCTAAACAACACCCTATTGATGTGAATATGAAGAATCAATGGTTTTCATTGACAAGGATTTGGCCATTTTCAAGCTGATTCACCTATAATTGGAATTACGAACGTTCAGGATGTAAATAGGAGTGAATCCTAGTGTGGAAGTGTGGTCATAGTTGGTGAATCGTTTACAATTGCTTAGAGTTATTCAAGAAAGGTGTAGAAGCAAAGCAAAGTAAGACACAAGCATTATAGCTATCACCATGGTTCTGTTAGTTCTAAGAATCTATAGGAGTTTCTAGTGGTGAATAAGGGCGTTGAGCAAGAAGACACATATGGAGGCTTAAACAGCACCTATTGATGTGAATATGAAGAATCAATGGTTTGATTGACAAGGATTTGGCCATTTTCAAGCTGATTCACCTATAAACGGAGATTATGAACCTCAAGATGCAAATAAGAGTGAATCAAAGTGTGGAAGTATAGTCAAAGGCGTGGAATCTTGCACAACTTCTTGAGATGTTCAAGAAAGGTGTAGAAGCAAATCAAAGCAAGAAACAAGCATTATACCTTATCCCATGGTTCTGTTAGTTCTAAGAATCTCATAGGAGTTTCTAATGGTGGAATAAGGGTGTTGTAGCAAGAAGACACATATGGAGGCTTAAACACCACCTATTGATGTGAATATGAAGAATCAATGGTTTCATTGACAAGGATTTGGCCATTTTAAAGCTGATTCACCTATAAACGGAATTATGAACCTTCAAGCTGCAAATAAGAGCTAAATAAAAGTGTGGAAGTATAATTAAAGGCGGTGAATCTTTTTTACAACTTCTTTGAGAGTATTCAAGAAAGGTGTAGAAGCAAATCAAAGTAAGAAACAAGCATTATAGCTTATCCCATAGTTCTGTTAGTTCTTTGAATCTCATAGGAGTTTCTAATGGTGAATAATGGGCTTATAGCGAGAAAGACACAATATGGAGGCTTAAACAACACCTATTGATGGAATATGAAGAATCAATGGTTTCATTGACGAGGATTTGGCCATTTTCAGAAGCTGGGATTCACCTATAAACGGAATTATGAACCTTCAAGATGAAATAAGAGTGAATCAAAGTGTGGAAGTATAGTCAACACGGTGAATCTTGTACAACTGCTGAGATGTTAAAGAAGGTGTAGAAATAAATCAAAGTAAGAAACAAGCATTATAAACTATCCCATGGTTCTGTTAGTTCTAAGAATCTCATAGGAGTTTCTAATGGTGAATAATGGGCCCAGTAGCAAGACGACACATATGGAGGCTAAACAACACCTGTTGATGTGAATATGAAGAATCAATGGTTTCATTGACAAGGATTGGCCATTTTCAAACAGATTCACCTACAAACGGAATTATGAACCTTGAAGATGCAAATAAGAGTGAATAAAAGTGTGGAAGTATAGTCAAGGGTGAATCTTCACAACTGCTTTGAGATGTTCAAGAAAGGTGCAGAAGCAAATCAAAGTAAGAAACAAGCATTAAAGCTATCCACATGGATTCTGTTATTTCTAAGAACCTCATAGGTGTTTTTAATGGTCAATTAGGTGGGTTGTAGCAAGAAGACACATATGGTGGTTTACACAACAGCTATTTATGTGAATATGAAGAATCAATGGTTTCATTGACAATGATTTGGCCATTTTCAAGATGGGATTCACTTATAACGGAATTATGAACCCTTCAAGATGCAAATAAAAGTGAATAAAGTGTGGAAGTATAGTCAAAGGGCGGTGAATCTTTCACAACTGCTTGAGATGTTCAAGAAAGGTGTAGAAGCAAATCAAAGTAAGAAACAAGCATTATAGCTTATCCCATAGTTATATTAGTTATAAGAATTTCATAGGAGTTTCGAATGGTGAATAATGGGCGTTACAGCATGAAAACATATGGAGGCTTAAACAACACTAATGATGTGAATATGAAGAATCAATGGTTTCTATTGACAAGGATTTGGCCATTTTCAAGCTGATTCACCTATCAACGGAATTATGAACCCTCAAGATGTAAATAAGAGTGAATAAAAGTGTGAAGTATAGTCAGTGCGGTGAATCTTTTACAACTGCTCGAGATGTTCAAGAAAGGTGTAAAAACAAATCAAAATAAAAAACCAAGCATTATAGCTTATCCCATAGTTCTGTTAGTTCAACGAATCTCATGCAGGAGTTTCTCAATGGTGAATAAAGCGTTGTAGCAAGAAGACACATATGGAGGCTAAACAACACCTATTGATGTGAATATGAAGAATCAATGGTTTCATTGAACCAAGGTTTGGCCATTTCCAAGCTGATTCACCTATCAAACGGAATTATGAACCTTCAAGATGCAAATAAGAGTGAATCAATGTGTGGAAGTATAGTCAAAGGTGGTGAATCTCTTTACAACTGCTTTGAGATGTTCAAGAAAGGTGGAAGAAGCAAATCAAAGTAAGAAACAAGCATTATAGCTTATCCCATGGGTCTGTTAGTTCTAAGAATCTCATAGGAGTTTCTAATGGTGAATAAGAATAGTAGCAAGAAGACACATATGGAGGCTAAACAACACCTATTGATGTGAAAAAGAAGAATCAATGGTTTCATTGACAAGGATTTGGCCATTTTCAAGCTGATTCACCTATAAAACGGAATTATGAACCTTCAAGATGCAAATAAGAGTGTTAATCAAAGTGTGGAAGATAGTAAAAGACAGTGAATCTTTTACAACTGCTTTGAGATGTTCAAGAAAGGTGTAGAAGCAAATCAAAGTAAGAAACAGGCATTATAGCTTATCCCATAAATCTGTTAGTTCTAAGAATCTCAGGAGTTTCTAATGGTGAATAAGAGGCGTTGTAGCAAGACGGCTTACATATGGAGGCTTAAACAACACCTATTGATGTGAATATGAAGAATCAATGGTTTCATTGACAAGGATTTGGCCATTTTCAGGCTGATTCACCTATCACCGGAATTATGGACCTTCAAGGATGCAAATAAGAGTGAATAAAAGTGTGGAAGTATAATCAAAGGCGGTGAATCTTTTACAACTGTTCTTTTGAGATGTTCAAGAAAGGTTTATAAGCAAATCAAAGCAAGCAACAAGCATTATAGCTTCTCCCATCGTTCTGTTAGGTCTAAGAATCTCATAGGAGTTCCTAATGGTGAATAATGGGCGTTGTAGCAAGAAGACACATATGGAGGCTTAAACAACACCTATTGATGTGAATATGAAGAATCAATGGTTTCATTGACAAGGATTTGGCCATTTTCAAGCTGATTCACCTATAAACGGAATTATGAACCTTCAAGATGCAAATAAGAGTGAATAAAAGTGTGGAAGTATAGTCAAAGGCGGTGAATCTTTTACAACTTCTTTGAGATGTTCAAGAAAGGTGTAGAAGCAAATCAAAGTAAGAAACAAGCATTATAGCTTATCCCATAGTTCTGTTAGTTCTAAGAATCTCATAGGAGTTTCTAATGGTGAATAATGGGCGTTGTAGCAAGAAGACACATATGGAGGCTTAAACAAAATCTATTGATATGAAATGTAAGAGTCAACGGTTTCAATGACAAGGGTTTGGCCATTTTCAGTGATTCACCTATAAACGGAATTATGAACCTTCAAGATGCAAATAAGAGTGAATAAAAGTGTGGAAGTATAGTCAAAGGCGGTGAATCTTTTACAACTGCTTTGAGATGTTCAAGAAAGGTGTAGAAGCAAATCAAAGTAAGAAACAAGCATTATACCTTATCTCATAGTACTGTTAGTTCTAAGAATCTCATAGGTGTTTCTAGTGGTGAATAAGGGGCGTTGTAGCAAGAACACACATATGGAGGCTTAAACACCACCTATTGATGTGAATATGAAGAATCAATGGTTTCATTGACAAGGATTTGGCCATTTTCAAGCTGATTCACCTATAAACGGAATTATGAACCTTCAAGATGCAAATAAGAGTGAATCAAAGTGTGGAAGTATAGTCAAAGGCGGTGAATCTTTTACAACTGCTTTGAGATGTTCAAGAAAGGTGTAGAAAGCAAATCAAAAGTAAGAAACAAGCATAAAAGCTTATCCCAGAGTTTCGTTAGGTCTAAGAATCTCATAGGAGTTTCTAATGGTGAATAATGGGCGTTGTAGCAAGAAGACACATATGGAGGCTTAAACAACACCTATTGATGTGAATATGAAGAATCAATGGTTTCATTGACAAGGATTTGGCCATTTTCAAGCTGATTCACCTATAAACGGAATTATGAACCTTCAAGATGCAAATAAGAGTGAATGAAAGTGTGGAAGTATAGTCAAAGGCGGTGAATCTTTTACAACTGCTTTGAGATGTTCAAGAAAGGTGTAGAAGCAAATCAAAGTAAGAAACAAGCAATATAGCTTATCCCACAGTTCTGTTAGTTATTTGAATCTCATAGGAGTTTCTAATGGTGAATTTGGGAGTTGTAGCAAGAATACACATATGGAGGACTACACACCACCTATTGATGTGAATATGAAGAATCACTGGTTTCATTGACAAGGATTTGGCCATTTTCAAGCTGATTCACCTATAAACGGAATTATGAACCTTCAAGATGCAAATAAGAGTGCAAAAAAGTGTGGAAGTATAAACAAAGGCAGTGAATCTTTTACAACTGCTTTGAGATGTTCAAGACAGGTGTAGAAGAAAAAAAAAGTAAGAAACAAGCATTATAACTTATCCCATAGTTCTGTTAGTTCTAAGAATCTCATAGGAGTTCTAATGGTGAATAATGGAGTTAGAAGCAAGCAAGACACATATGGAGGCTGAAACAACACCTATTGATTTGAATATGAAGAATCAATGGTTTCATTGACAATAATTTGGCCATTTTCAAGCTGATTCACCTATAAACGGAATTATGAACCTTCAAGATGCAAATAAGAGTGAATAAAAGTGTGGAAGTATAGTCAAAGGCGGCGAAACACCGACAACTGCGGTGAGAGGGTCGAGCACGGTGGAGGCGCAAACCAAAGAAAGAAACAAGCATTATAGCTTATCCCATAGTTCTGTTAGTTCTAAGAATCTCATAGGAGTTTCTAATGGTGAATAATAAGTAGAAAGAAGACACATATGGAGGCTTAAACAACACCTATTGATGTGAATATGAAGAATCAATGGTTTCATTGACAAGGATTTGGCCATTTTCAAGCTGATTCACCTATAAACGGAATTATGAACCTTCAAGATGTAAATAAGAGTGAATCAAAGTGTGGAAGTGTAGTCAAAGTTGGTGAATCTTTTACAACTGCTTTGAGATATTCAAGAAAGGTGTAGAAGCAAATCAAAGTAAGAAACAAGCATTATAGCTTATCCCATAGTTCTGTTAGTTCTAAGAATCTCATAGGAGTTTCTAATGGTGAATAATGGGCGTTGTAGCAAGAAGACACATATGGAGGCTTAAACAACACCTATTGATGTGAATATGAAGAATCAATGGTTTCATTGACAAGGATTTGGCCATTTTCAAGCTGATTCACCTATAAACGGAATTATGAACCTTCAAGATGCAAATAAGAGTGAATAAAAGTGTGGAAGTATAGTCAAAGGCGTTGAATCTTTTACTACTGCTTTGAGATGTTCAAGAAAGGTGTAGAAGCAATCAAAGTAAGAAACAAGCATTATAGCTTATCCCACAGTTCTGTTAGTTCTAAGAATCTCATAGGAGTTTCTAATGGTGAATAAGGGGTGTTGTAGCAAGAAGACACATATGGAGGCTTAAACAACACCTATTGATGTGAATATGAAGAATCAATGGTTTCATTGACAAGGATTTGGCCATTTTCAAGCTGATTCACCTATAAACGGAATTATGAACCTTCAAGATGCAAATAAGAGTGAATAAAAGTGTGGAAGTATAATCAAAGGCGGTGAATCTTTTACAACTGCTTTGAGATGTTCAAGAAAGGTGTAGAAGCAAATCAAAGTAAGAAACAAGCATTAGGCCTTATCCCACAGTGCTGTTAGTTCTAAGAATCTCATAGGAGTGGCTAATGGTGAATAATGGCCGTTGTAGCAAGAAGACACATATGGAGGCTTAAACAACACCTATTGATGTGAATATGAAGAATCAATGGTTTCATTGACAAGGATTTGGCCATTTTCAAGCTGATTCACCTATAAACGGAATTATGAACCTTCAAGATGCAAATAAGAGAGAATCAAAGTGTGGAAGTATAGTCAAAGGCGGTGAATCTCTTACAACGGCTTTGAGATGTTCAAGAAAGGTGTAGAAGCAAATCAAAGTAAGAAACAAGCATTATAGCTTATCCCATAGTTCTGTTAGTTCTAAGAATCTCATAGGAGTTTTTAATTGTGACTAAGGGGTGTTGTAGCAAGAAGACACATATGGAGGCTTAAACAACACCTATTGATGTGAATATGAAGAATCAATGGTTTCATTGAAAAGGATTTTGCCATTTTCAAGCTGATAGACCTAAAAACATTGGTATGACTCTTCAAGATGCAAATAAGAGTGAATAAAAGTGTGGAAGTATAGTCAAAGGCGGTGAATCTTTTACAACTGCTTTGAGATGTTCAAGAAAGGTGTAGAAGCAAGTCAAAGTAAGAAACAAACATTATAGCTTATCCCACAGTTCTGTTAGTTCTTAGAATCTCATAGGAGTTTCTAATGGTGAATTTGGGTGTTGTAGCAAGAAGACACATATGGAGGCTTAAACAACACCTATTGATGTAAATATGAAGAATCAATGGTTTCATTGACAAGGATTTGGCCATTTTCAAGCTGATTCACCTATAAACGGAATTATGAACCTTCAAGATGCAAATAAGAGTGTAATCAAAGTGTGGAAGTATAGGCAAAGGCGGTAGAATCTTTTTACAACTGCTTTGAGGATGTTAAAAAGAAAGGTGTAAAACAAATAAAAGTAAGAAACAAACATAATAGCTTATCCCATAGTTCTGTTAGTTCTAAGAATCTCATGGGAGTTTCCTAATGGTGAATAAGGGTGCTAGCAAGAATACACAGATGGAGGCTTAAACAACACCTATTGATGTGAATATGAAGAATCAATGGTTTTATTGACAAGGTTTTGGCCCTTTTCCAGATGCTTCACCTCTAACCGGAATTATGAACCTTCAAGCTGCAAATAAGAGTGAATCAATGTGTGGAAGTGTAGTCAAAAGCGGTGAATCTCTTACAACTGCTTGAGGATGTTCAAGAAATGTGTAAAAATCAAAGTAAGAAACAGGCATTATAGCTTATCCCATAGTTCTGTTAGTTCTAAGAATCTCATAGGTGTTTCTAATGGTGAATAATGGGCGTTGTAGCAAGAAGACACATATGGAGGCTTAAACAACACATCTTGATGTGAATATGAAGAATCAAAGGTTTCATTGACAAGGATTTGGCCATTTTCAAGCTGATTCACCTATAAACGTAATTATGAACCTTCAAGATGCAAATAAGAGTGAATCAATGTGTGGAAGTAGAGGCGAAGGCGGGGAATCTTTTACAACTGCTTTGAGATGTTCAAGAAATGTGTAGAAGCAAATAAAAGTAAGAAACAAGCATTATAGCTTATCCCATAGTTCTGTTAGTTCTAAGAATCTAATAGGAGTTTCTAATGGTGAATAATGGGCGTTGTAGCAAGAAGACACATATGGAGGCTTAAACAACACCTATTGATGTGAATATGAAGAATCAATGGTTTCATTGACAAGGATTTGGCCATTTTCAAGCTGATTCACCTATAAACGGAATTATGAACCTTCAAGATGCAAATAAGAGTGAATCAAAGTGTGGAAGTATAGTCAAAGGCGGTGAATCTTTTACAACTACTTTGAGATGTTCAAGAAAGGTGTAGAAGCAAATCAAAGTAAGAAACAAGCATTAGACCTTATCCCATAGTTCTATTAGTTCTAAGAATCTCATAGGAGTTTCTAATGGTGAATAATGGGCGTTGTAGCAAGAAGACACATATGGAGGCTTAAACAACACCTATTGATGTGAATATGAAGAATCAATGGTTTCATTGACAAGGATTTGGCCATTTTCAAGCTGATTCACCTATAAACAGAATTATGAACCCTTCAAGATGCAAATAAGAATGAATAAAAGTGTGGAAGTATAGTCAAAGGCGGTGAATCTTTTACAACTGCTTTGAGATATTCAAGAAAGGTGTAGAAGCAAATCAAAGTAAGAAACAAGCATTATAGCTTATCTCATAGTACTGTTAGTTCTAAGAATCTCATAGGTGTTTCTAGTGGTGAATAAGGGGCGTTGTAGCAAGAAGACACATATGGAGGATGAAACAACATCCACTGATATGAATATGAAGAATCAATGGTTTCATTGACAAGGATTTGGTCATTTTCAAGCTGATTCACCTATAAACGGAATTATGAACCTTCAAGATGCAAATAAGAGTGAATAAAAGTGTGGAAGAAAAGTCGAACGTGGGGAATCTTTTACAACTGCTTTGAGATGTTCAAGAAAGGTGTAGAAGCAAATAAAAGTAAAAAACAAGCATTAGAGCTTATCCCCTAGTTCTGATAGTTCTAAGAATCACAAAGGAGTTTCAATGGTGAATAAAGGGTGTTGTAGCAAGACGACACATATGGAGGCTTAAACAACACCTATTGATGTGAATATGAAGAATCAATGGTTTCATTGACAAGGATTTGGCCATTTTCAAGCTGATTCACCTATAAACGGAATTATGAACGTTCAAGATGCAAATAAGAGTGAATCAAAGTGTGGAAGAGTAATTAAAGGCGGTGAATCTTTTACAACTGCTTTGAGATGTTCAAGAAAGGTGTAGAAGCAAATAAAAGTAAGAAACAAGCATTATAGCTTATCCCATAGTTCTGTTAGTTCTAAGAATCTCATAGGAGTTTCTAATGGTGAATAAGGGGTGTTGTAGCAAGAAGACACATATGGAGGTTAAACAACACCTATTGATGTGAATATGAAGAATCAATGGTTTCATTGACAAGGATTTGGCCATTTTCAAGCTGATTCACCTATAAACGGAATTATGAACCTTCAAGATGCAAATAAGAGTGAATCAAAGTGTGGAAGTATAGTCAAAGGCGTTGAATCTTTTACTACTGCTTTGAGATGTTCAAGAAAGGTGTAGAAGCAAGTCGACGTAAGAAAGAAGCATTCTTGCTTATCCCATAGTTCTGTTCGTTCTAAGAATGTCATTGGAGTTTCTAATGGTGAGATAAAGGCGTTGTAGCAAGAAGACACATATGGAGGCTTAAACACCACCTATTGATGTGAATATGAAGAATCAATGGTTTCATTGACAAGGATTTGGCCATTTTCAAGCTGATTCACCTATAAACGGAATTATGAACCTTCAAGATGCAAATAAGAGTGAATAAAAGTGTGGAACTATAGTCAAAGGCGGTGAATCTTTTACAACTGCTTTGAGATGTTCAAGAAAAGTGTAGAAGCAAATCAAAGTAAGAAACAAGCATTATAGCTTATCCCATAGTTCTGTTAGTTCTAAGAATCTCATAGGAGTTTCTAATGGTGAATAAGGGGTGTTGTAGCAAGAAGACACATATGGAGGCTTAAACAACACCTATTGATGTGTGAATATGAAGAATCAATGGTTTCATTGACATGGATTTGGCCATTTTCAGCTGATTTACCTATAAACGGAATTATGAACCTTCAAGATGCAAATAAGAGTGAATAAAAGTGTGGAAGTATAGTCAAAGGCGTTGAATCTTTTACAACTGCTTTGAGATGTTCAAGAAAGGTGTAGAAGCAAATCAAAGTAAGAAACAAGCATTATAGCTTATCCCATAGTTCTGTTAGTTCTAAGAATCTCATAGGAGTTTAAATGGTAGAATAAGGGCGTTAGTAGCAAGAAGACACTATGGAGGCTTAAACAACACCTATTGATGTGAATATGAAGAATCAATGGTTTTCATTGACAAGATTGGCCATTTAAAGCTGATTCACCTATAAACGGAATTATGAACCTTCAAGATGCAAATAAGAGTGAATCAAAGTGTGGAAGTATAGTAAAAGGCGGTGAATCTCTTTTACAACTGCTTTGAGATATTCAAGAAAGGTGTATGGAAGCAAATCAAAGAAGAAACAAGCATTATAGCTTATCCCATAGTTCTGTATAGTTCTAAGAATCTCATAGGAGTTTCTAGTGGTGAATAAGGGGCGTTGTAGGAAGAAGAACACATATGGAGGCTTAAACAACACCTATTGATGTGAATATGGAAGAATCAATGGTTTCATTGACAAAGATTTGGCCATTTTCAAGATGATTCACTTATAAATGGAACTATGAACCTTCAAGATGCAAATAAGATTGAATCAAAGTGTGGAAGTGTAGTCAAAGGCGGTGAATCTAACAACTGCTGAGATGTTCAGAAAGGTGTAGAAGCAAATGAGAGTAAGAGACAGGCATTATAGCTTATCCCATAGTTCTGTTAGTTCTAAGAATCTCATAGGAGTTTCTAATGGTGAATAAGGGGCGTTGTAGCAAGAAGACACATATGGAGGCTTAAACAACACCTATTGATGTGAATATGAAGAATCAAAGGTTTCATTGACAAGGATTTGGCCATTTTCAAGCTGATTCACCTATAAACGGAATTATGAACGTTCAAGATGCAAATAAGAGTGAATCAAAGTGTGGAAGTATAGTCAAAGGCGGTGAATCTTTTACAACTACTTTGAGATGTTCAAGAAATGTGTAGAAGCAAATCAAAGTAAGAAACAAGCATTATAGCTTATCCCATAGTTCTGTTAGTTCTAAGAATCTCATAGGAGTTTCTAATGGTGAATAATGGGCGTTGTAGCAAGAAGACACATATGGAGGCTTAAACAACACCTATTGATGTGAATATAAAGAATCAATGGTTTCATTGACAAGGATTTGGCCATTTTCAAGCTGATTCACCTATAAACGGAATTATGAACCTTCAAGATGCAAATAAGAGTGAATAAAAGTGTGGAAGTATAGTCAAAGGCAGTGAATCTTTTACAACTACTTTGAGATGTTAAAGAAAGGTGTAGAAGCAAATCAAAGTAAGAAACAAGCATTAGACCTTATCCCATAGTTCTGTTAGTTCTAAGAATCTCATGGGAGTTTCTAAGGTGAATAAAGGGCGTTGTAGCAAGAAGACACATATGGAGTTTTCAAAACAACACCTATTGATGTGAATATGAAGAATCAATGGTTTCATTGACAAGGGTTTGGCCATTTTCAAGATGATGCACCTATAAACGGAATTATGAACCTGCAAGATGCAAATAAGAGTGAATCAAAGTGTGGAGAGAGTGTAGTCAAAAAGCGGTGAATCTTTTACAACTGCAGGAGATGTTCAAGAAAGGTGTAGAAGCAAATCAAAGTAAGAAACAAGCATTATAACTTATCCCATGGTCCTGTTAGTTCTAAGAATCTCTAGGAGTTTCTAATGGTGAATAAATGGCGTTGTAGCAAGAAGACACATATGGAGGCTTAAACAACACCTATTGATGTGAATATGGAAGAATCAATGGTTTTTCATTGACAGATTTGGCCATTTTTTTCAAGCTGATTCACCTCTAAAAGGAACTCTGAACCTTCAAGCTGCAACCAAGAGTGAATCAAAGGGTGGGAGAGTAGACAAAGGCGGTGAATCTTTTACAACTGCTTTGAGATGTTCAAGAAATGTGTAGAAGCAAATCAAAGTAAGAAACAAGCATTAGAGCTGATCCCATAGTTCCGTTGGTTCTAAGAATCTCATAGGGAGTTTCTAATGGTGAATAAGGGCGTTGTAGCAAGAAGACACATATGGAGGCTAAAACAACACCTATTGATGCTGAATATGGAAGAATCAATGGTTTTTCATTGACAAGGATTTGGCCATTTTCAAGCTGATTCACCTATAAACGGAATTATGAACATTCAGGATGCAAATAAGAGTGAATCAAAGTGTGGAAGTATAGTGAAACGGTGAATCTTTACAAACTGCTTTGAGATGTTCAAGAAAGGTGTAGAAGCAAATCGAAAGTAAGAAACAAGCATTTATAGCTTATCCTCATAGTTACTGTTAGTTCTAAGAATCTCATAGGAGTTTCTAAATAATGAATAATGGGCGTTGTAGCAAGAAAACACAAATGGAGGCCGAACCAACACCTATTGATGTGAATATGAAGAATCAATGGGTTCATTGACAAGGATTTGGCCATTTTCAAGCTGATTCACCTATAAACGGTATGATGGAACTTCAAGATGAAAACAAGAGTGAATAAAAGTGTGGAAGTGTAGTCAAAAGGGGTGAATCTTTACAACTGCTTTGAGATGTTCAAGAAAGGTGTAGAAGCAAATCAAAGTAAGAAACAAGCATTATAGCTTATCCCATAGTTCTGTTAGTTCTAAGAATCTCATAGGAGTTTCCAATGGTGAATAAGGGGCGTTGTAGCAAGAAGACACATATGGAGGCTTAAACAACACCTATTGATGTGAATATGAAGAATCAATGGTTTCATTGACAAGGATTTGGCCATTTTCAAGCTGATTCACCTATAAACAGAATTATGAACCTTCAAGATGCAAATAAGAGTGAATCAAAGTGTGGAAGTATAGTAAGAAAAGTTGGATTTTTACAACTGCTTTGAGATGTTCAAGAAATGTGTAGAAGCAAATCAAAGTAAGAAACAAGCATTATAGCTTATCCCATAGTTCTGTTAATTCTAAGAATCTCATAGGAGTTTCTAATGGTGAATAAAGGGTGTTGTAGCAAGACGACACATATGGAGGCTTAAACAACACCTATTGATGTGAATATGAAGAATCATTGGTTTCATTGACAAGGATTTGGCCATTTTCAAGCTGATTCACCTATAAACGGAATTATGAACCTTCAAGATGCAAATAAGAGTGAATCAAAGTGTGGAAGTATAGTCAAAGGCGGTGAATCTTTTACAACTGCTTTGAGATGTTCAAGAAAGGTGTAGAAGCAAATCAAAGTAAGAAACAGGCATTATAGCTTATCCCATAGTTCTGTTAGTTCTAAGAATCTCATAGGAGTTTCTAATGGTGAATATGGGGTTTTGTAGCAAGAAGACACATATGGAGGCTGAAACAACACCTATTGATGTAGATATGAAGAATCAATGGTTTTCATTGACAAGGATTTGGCTATTTTCAAGTGATTCACCTATAAACGGAATTATGAACCTTCAAGATGCAAATAAGAGTGAATCAAAGTGTGGAAGTATAGTCAAAAGCGTTGAATCTTTTACAACTGCTTTGAGATGTTCAAGAAAGGTGTAGAAGCAAATCAAAGTAAGAAACGGGCATTATAGCTTATCCCATAGTTCTGTTAGTTCTAAGAATCTCATAGGAGTTTCTAATGGTGAATAAGGGGTGTTGTAGCAAGAAGACACATATGGAGGCTTAAACAACACCTATTGATGTGAATATGAAGAATCAATGGTTTCATTGACAAGGATTTGGCCATTTTCAAGCTGATTCACCTATAAACGGAATTATGAACCTTCAAGATGCAAATAAGAGTGAATAAAAGTGTGGAAGTATAGTCAAAGGCGGTGAATCTTTTACAACTACTTTGAGATGTTAAAGAAAGGTGTAGAAGCAAATAAAAGTAAGAAACAAGCATTAGACCTTATCCCATAGTTCTGTTAGTTCTAAGAATCTCATAGGAGTTTCTAATGGTGAATAAGGGGTGTTGTAGCAAGAAGACACATATGGAGGCTTAAACAACACCTATTGATGTGAATATGAAGAATCAATGGTTTCATTGACAAGGATTTGGCCATTTTCAAGCTGATTCACCTATAAACGGAATTATGAACCTTCAAGATGCAAATAAGAGTGAATCAAAGTGTGGAAGTATAGTCAAAGGCGGTGAATCTTTTACAACTGCATTTGGATGTTCTCGAAAGGGGTAGGCCCACATCAAAGTACGAAACAAGCATTATAGCTTATCCCATAGTTCTGTTAGTTCTAAGAATCTGTGAGTTTCTAATGGTGAATAAGGGCGTTGTAGCAAGAAGACACGTATGGAGGCTTCAAACAACACCTATTGATGTGAATACGAAGAATCAATGGTTTCATTGGCAAGGGTGTGGTCATTTTCAAGCTGATTCGCCTATAAACTGGATTATGTACCTTCAAGATCAAATAAGAGTGAATAAAAGTGTGGAAGTATAGTCAAGCGGTGAATCTTTTACAATCCTTTGAGATGTTCACGAAAGGTGTTGAAGCAAATCAATGTAAGAAACAAGCATAATAGCTTATCCAATAGTTCTGTTAGTTCTAAGAATCTCATAGGAGTTTCTAATGGTGAATAAGGGGTGTTGTAGCAAGAAGACACATATGGAGGCTTAAACAACACCTATTGATGTGAATATGAAGAATCAATGGTTTCATTGACAAGGATTTGGCCATTGGCAAGCGGAGGCACCTATAAACGGGATTATGAACCTTCAAGAGGCAAATGAGTGTGAATAAAAGGGTGGAAGGATAGTCGAAGGCGGTGAATCTTTTACAACTGCTTTGAGATGTTCAAGAAAGGTGTAGAAGCAAATCAGCAAGAAACAGGCATTATAGCTTATCCCATAGTTCTGTTAGTTCTAAGAATCTCATAGGAGTTTCTAATGGTGAATACAGGGCGTTGTAGCAAGAAGACACATATGGAGGCGTAAACATCACCTATTGATGTGAAATGAAGAAGCAATGGTTTCATTGACAAGGATTTGGCCATTTTCAAGCTGATTCACTATAAGCGGAATAAAGAGCCTTCAAGATGCAAATGGGAGGTGAATCGAAAGTGTGGAAGTGTAGTCGAAAGGCGGTGAATCATTTAGAACTACTTTGAGATGTTCAAGAAAGGTGTAGAAGCAAATCAAAGTAAGAAACGAGCATTAGAACTTATCCCATAGTTCTACTTAGATCTAAGAATCTCATAGGAGTTCTAATGGTGAATAAGGCGTTGCAGCAAGGAGACCCGTATGGAGGCCCTTGAATGACACCTATTGATCTGAATAAGAAGAATCGATGGTTTCAATGACAAGTTTAGCCATTTCAAGCTGATTCACCTATAAACGGAATTATGGGCCTTCAAGATGTAAATAAGAGTGGAATCAAAGTGTGGAGAAGTGTAGTCAAAGGCGGTAAGATCTTTTTACAACTGCTTTGAGATGTTCAAGAAAGGTGTAGAAGCAAATCAAAGTAAGAAACAAGCATTATAGCTATCTACATGGTACTGTTAGTTCTGAGAATCTCATAGGAGTTTCTAGTGGTGAATAAGGGCGTTAGCAAAGAGGACACATATGGAGCTTAAGCAACACATATTGATGTGAATATGAAGAATCAATGGTTTTGTGGACAAGGGTTTGGCCATTTCCAAGATGATTCACCTATAAGCGGAATTATGAACCCTCGAGATGTAAATAAGAGTGGATAAAAGTGTGGAAGTATAGTCAAAAGTGGTGAATCTTTAACCTGCTTTGAGATGTTCAAGAAAGTGTAGAAGCAAATCAAAGTAAGAAACAAGCAGTATAGCTTATCGCATAGTTCCCTTAGTTCTAAGAATCTCATAGGAGTTTCTAATGGTGAATAAGGGGGTTGTAGCGAGGAGGCACATATGGAGGCTTAAACAACACCTATTGATGTGAATATGAAGAATCAATGGTTTCATTGATAAGGAGTTGGCCATTTGGTCAAGTGATTAACCTATAAGCAGATTATGAACCAGCAGATGTAAAGTAAGAGAGAATCAAAGTGGAAGTGTAGTCAAAGGCGGTGAATCTTTCTATTTGCTTTGAGATGTTAAAGAAAGGTGTAGAAGCAAATCAAAATAAGAAACAAGCATTAGAGCTTATCCCATAGTACTGTTAGTTCGCAGAATCTTATAAGTGTTTCTGAATGGTAAATAAAGGTTATTTGTAGTATGAAGACGCATATGGAGGCTAAGCAATACATATTGATGTGAATATGAAGAATCAATGGTTTTCATTGACAAGGATTTGGCCATTTTCAAGGTGATTCACCTATAAACGGAATTATGAACCTGCGAAGATGCAAATAAGAGTGAATCGAAGTGTGGAAGTGTGAGTCGAAAGCGGTGAAACTCTTACGCTGCTTTGGATATTCGAGAAAGGTGAAGAAACAAATCAAAGTAAGAAACAAGCGTTATAAACTATCCAATAGTTCCATTAGTTCTAAGAATCTCATAGGGTTTCTAATGGTGAATAAAGGGTGTTGTAGCAAGAAGACGCGTATGGAGGCTTAAGCAGCACTATTGATCTTGAATATGAAGAATCAAAGGTTTTTATTGACAAAGATTTGGACATTTTCAAGCTGATTCACCTATAAGCGGAATTATGAGCGTTCAAGATGCAAATAAGAGTGAATGAAAGTGTGGAAGTATGAATGAAAGCGGTGAATCTTTTACAACTGCTTTGAGATATTAAAGAAAGGTGTAGAAACAAATCAAAGTAAAAAGCAAAAAAAATAGCTTATCCGGTAGTTACATTGGTTCTAAGAGTCTCATAGGAGTTTCTAATGGTGAATAAGGGGCGTGGTAGCAAGAAGACACATATGGGGGCTTAAACAGCGCCTATTGATGTGAAATGAAAGATCAATGGTTTCATTGACAAGGATTTGGCCATTTAAGGTGATTCGATCGAGTTAGGAAATGAACCCCCGAATGCAAAAAAGAGTGAATAAAAGTGTGGAGAGTATAGTCAAAGGCGGTGAATCTTTTACAACCGCTTTGAGGATGTTCAAGAAAGGTGTAGAAGCAAATAAAAAGTAAGAAACGAGCATGCGACCTTATCGCATAGTTAAGTTAGTTCTAAGAATCTCGGTAGGAGTTTCTAATGGTGAATAATGGCGTGTTAGCGAGAGGGCACATATGGAGGCCTAAGCGGCACTTTCTATTGATGTGAATATGAAGAATCAATGGTTTCATTGACAAGGAGTTTGGCCATTTTCAGGCTGATTCACCTATAAGCGGAATTATGAACTTTGAAGATGTAAATAAGAGTGAATAAAGTGTGGAAGTATAGTTAAAGGCGGTGAATCTTTTACAAGCTGCTTTGAGATGTTCAAGAAAGGTGTAAAACCGAATAAAAGTAAAAAACAAGCATTAGACCTTTATCCCGTAGTTACATTAGTTCTACAGAATCTCATGGAAGTTTCTAATGGTGAATAAGGGCGTTGTAGCAAGAAGACACCTATGGAGGCTGAAATAGCACCTAATGATATGAAATGAAGAATCAAGGGTTTCATTGACAAGAGTTTGGCCATTTGCAAGCTGATTCACCTATAAGCGGAATTACAGGCGTTCAAGATGCAAATAAGAGTGAATCAAAGTGTGGAAGAGTAGTAAAAGTCGGTGAATCTTTACAACTGCTTTGAGATGTTCAAGAAAGGTGTAGAAACAAATTTAAGTAAAAAACAAAGCAGTATAGCTGATCCGTAGTTCTATTAGTTCTAAGAATCTCCTAGGAGTTTCTAATGAATAAAAAGGGTGTTGTAGCAAGGGGCACATATGGAGGAACCATGACACCCTGATGATGAATATGAAGAATCAATGGTTTTCATTGACAAGGATTTGGCGAGTTTGAGCCCAGTTCACATAAGCGTAATTATGAACCTTGAAGATGCAAATAAGAGTGAATCAAAGTGGAGGTGTAGTCAAAGGGGTGAAACTCTGCAAGCGCTAAGAGATGTTCGAGAAATGTGTAGAGAAGCAAATCAAGTAAGAAGCTTGACATTATAAACGATCCCATGGATTCTGGTAGTTCTAAGAATCTCATAGGAGTTCCTAATGGTTAATAAGTGAGTTGTAGCAAGAAGACACGTATGGAGCTTAAACAACTTTTTATTGATAATGAATATGAAGAATCAAAGTTTCATTGACAAGGATTTGTGCATGTAAAATTGATTTACTTCTCATTGAAATTATGAGCGTTCAAGATGCAAATAAGAGTGAATCGAAATTATTGAAGAGTAGTCAAAAGGCGGTGAATCTTTAAGCTTTGCTTTAGAGATGTTCAAGAAAGGTGTAGAAGCAAATAAAAGTAAGAAACAAACGTTATAAGCTTATCCACGGCAGGATTACATTAGTTCTAAGAATCTCATAGGAGTTTCTAATGGTGAATAAGGGGTGTTGTAAGGCTTGACACATATGGAGCTTAAGCGACACCTATTGATCATGAATATGAAGAATCAATGGTTTTCATTGAGAAGTTTTTGGCGAGGTTATTGGTGATTCACCTATAAAAGCGTAATTATGAACCTTGAGATGCAAATAAGAGTGAATCGAAGTGTGGAGAAGTGTAGTCAAAGGCGGTGGAAACTCTTACAATGCCTTTAAGATGTTCAAAATGTGAAGCAAATCAAAGTAAGAAACAACGTACCAAAACTTATCATGGTTCTGTTAGTTCTAAGAATCTCACGGGGTTCTAATAGTGAATAAGGGGTGTTGTATGAGCGACACGTATTGAGAACTAAACAACACCTATTGTTGTGATTATGAATAATCAATGGGTTCATTGACAAAGATTTAGCCATAATCAGCTGATTCACCTGTCGCCCAAGATTATGAACCTTCAAGATGCAAGCAGAAGAGTGAAAGAAAGTGTGGAAGTATAGTGATTGCGGTGAATCTTTTACAAGCTGCTTTGGATATTTAAAGAAAGGTGTAAGCGAATGAAAGTAAGAAACAAGCATTACCAAACTTATCCTCTAGTTACATTTGAACAAGAATCTCATAAGAGTTTCTAATGGTGAGATAAGAGTTGTTGTGAGGAAACGCATATGGAGGCTTATGACACCTATTGAGTGTGAATATGAAGAATCGATGGTTTCATTGACAAAGGTTTAGCGATTTTTAAGCTGATTCCTTTATAAGCAGAATTATGAACCTTCAAGATGCAAGTAAGAGTGAATAAAGAAAGTGTGGAAATTATAGTCAAAGGCGGGTAGATCTTTACAACTGCTTTGAGATGTTCCGAAAGGTGTAGATCTGCAATCGAACTAAGAACAAGCATTGAAGCATATCCAGTAGTTACTGTTAGTTCTAAGAATCTCATAGGTGTTTCTAATGGTGAATAAAGGTTGTTGAGCAACAGAAGAACACATATGGAGACCGTGAAATTCTCCTATTGATGTGAAAATGAAAAATCAATGGTTTCGTGACAGAGACTTGGCCATTTTGAAAGCCAATTCACCTATTTTCGCGAATTATGAGTCTTCAAGGTTCTGAAATAAAGTGAATCAGTGTGGAAATGTAGTCAAAAGGCGGTGAATCATTTTGTTTGCTTTGAGAATATTCGAAAAGAATGTAAAAGCAAATCAAAGTAAACAAAACGTACAACATCTTATAGTTCTGTTGGTTACAAGAATCCATTGGGTTTCTAATGGTGAATAAGGAAGTTATGGTTTGAAGGCACATATGGAAACTTTAATGACACTATTGATTAATATGAAGAATCGAAATGGTTTCATTGACAAGGATTTGTCTATTTCAAAATTTGATTCTTTTGCTCATTTTTGAATTATGAACCTTTAAGATGTAAATAAGAGTGAATCAGAAGTGTGGAAATTGTAGTCGAAAGAATTGAGATCTTTACAAAAATTTGTTTTTGCAGATATTCAAAAGAAAGGTGTAGAAACAAATCAAAATAAGAAACAAACGTTATAAGAAAACTGATCTCGCCGTCTTTGTTAGTTCTAAAGAATCTCAAAGCAAGTCTAGAACACAATTGGTGAATAAAGGGCGTTGTAGCGAAGAAGACACATATGGGCTTAAGCGAGCACATATTGATGTGAATATGAAGAATCAATGGTTTTGTGTTGACAGGATTGGCCATTTTCAAGATGATTCACCTATAAGCGAGGTTATGAACCTTGAGATGCAAATAGAGAGGTGGATCGATGTGTGGAAGTGTAGTCAAAGGCGGGGAAACTCTTAGAGCTTTGCTTTTGAGATGTTCAAGAAATGTAGAAGCAAATCATGTAAGAAACAAGCATTATAGCTTATCCCATAGTTACTGTTAGTTCTAAGAATCTCATAGGAGTTTTTAATGGTGAATAAGGGTGTTGCTGTAAGAAGACACATATGGAGCTTAAACAACACCTATTGATGTGAATATGAAGAATCAAAGGTTTTTCATTGACAAGAAGTTTGGCCATTTTGGCTAGTTCACCTATAAGCAGATTATAGACCTTGAATAAAAGTGAATAAAAGTGTGGAGAGTATAGTCAAAGCCCGGTGAATCTTTTACAAGCCTTTTGAGATGTTCCCGAAAGGTGTAGAAACAAATGAAAGTAAGAAACAAAGCATTATAGCTTCCATCCCATTGGATTACATTGGTTCAAGAATCTACATCTGAGTTTCAATAATGGTGAATAAGAGTGTTGTATCTTGAAGACATATATGGGCTTAAACAGCACCTATTGATGTGAATATAAAGAATCAAGGGTTTCATTGACAAGGATTTGGCCATTTTCAGTGATTCACCTAGAGCGGAATTATTAAGGCGTTAAAGAATGCAAATAAGAGTGAATTAGAAATTAATGGAAAAGAGAAGTAGTCAAAAAGCGGTGAATCTTTTTATTTGCTTTGAGATGTTCAAGAAAGGTGTAAAAGCAAATAAAAGTAAGAAACAAACATTATAAACCTATCATGGATTCTGTTGGTTACAAGGTCTGATAGGAGTTTCTAATGGTAAAAGAGGTGTTGTAGCAAGGCGAACACATATGGAGCAAGCAACACCTATTGATCAATATGAAGAATCAATGGTTTTCATTGACAAAAAAGGTTGTGCATTTTCAAAATGATTTCACCTATAAGCATCAATTATGAACCTTGAATCTGAATAAGAGTGAATCAAGAGTGTGGAAATTTAGTGAAGGCGGTGGGAAACTCTTCTACTGGCTAGCTAAGATGTTCACGAAAGTAATGTAGAAGCAAATCAAAGTAAGAAAGCAAGCATTATAAGCTTATCTCATAGTTACTGATTGTTCTAAGAATCTCCTGGGAGTTACAGCTAATTTTGAATAAAGAGGTGTTGTAGCAGGCACCGATAGTATTGAGGCTTAAACAACACCTGTCCAGTGTGAATACTGAAGAATCAATGGTTTCATTGACAAAGTTTAATACCATTTTCAGTAATTCACCTATCGTCGGAGTTATGAGCGTTGAAGATCTGAATAAGAGTGAATGAGGAGTGTGGAAG
>CM051363.1:20413443-20428117 GCA_028015245.1 Cardamine occulta | reverse complement strand
GAAAAATATTGAGAGAAAGATTAAGAGTTAAATTTGGACATCTCGGATGGAAAAGGGTAACAAATCTCGATTACCGGTTTGACCTAATTCTCGAAAATTACCAAAGGTTTAGAAAAATATTTAGACAAGACTATGAGGTCAAATTGGACATGTCGGATGGAAAAAATAACAAACCTCGGTACCGCGGCTTGACCTAATTCTGAAAACTACCAACAGTTTAGAAAAATCTTGGAACAAAGCCTATGAGTCGAATTTGGATATGTCGGATGGAAAAAAGTCACAAATATCGGTACTTACGGCTTGAATCTAATTCTCAAAGAAAACTACCAGCGGTTTAGAAAAAATATTGAGACAAGGTTATGGGTCGATTTTGGACATGTTGGATGGAAAAAGTAACAAATCTTGGTACCCAATGACCCAAATTCTCAAAACTACCAGCGGTTTAGAAAAATATTCAAACAAAGACTATGAGTCCAATTTGGACATATCGGATGGAAAAAGTAACAAATCTCCGTACTTGCGGCATGCCTAATTCTAAAAAACTAGCGGTTTAGAAAAATATTGAGACAAAGACTATTGAGTCGAACCTTAGAGCATATCGGATGGAAAAACTAACAAATCTCGGTACCTACGGCTTGACCCTAAGTCTCGGAAGTTACCAGCGGCTTAGAAAAATATTGAGACAAAGACTATGAGTCAAATTTGACCATGTTGGATGGAAAAAGTAACAAATCTCGGTACTCACCGCTGACCCTAATTCTAAAAACTACCAATGGTTTAGAAAAATAGTCGAGACAAAAGACTATGAGTGAATTTGGACATGTCGGATGGAAAAAGTCACAAATATTGGTACCTGACCGGAATCTAATTCTTAAAACTACCAGCGGTTTAGAAAAATATTCAGAAAAAGACTATGAGTCAAATTTAGACATGTCGGATGGAAAAAGTAACAAATCTTGGTACTTACGGCTAGCGCTAATTCTGAAAACTACCAGCGGTTTAGAAAAATCTTCAAATAAAGACTATGAGTCGAATTTGGACATGACGGATGGTAAAAGTCACAAATATAGGTACCCACGGCTGGCCTCAATTCTCAAAACTACCAACAGTTTAGAAAAATATTGAGAGAAAGACTATTGAGTCGAATTTGGACATGTCGGATGGAAAAAGTAACAAATCTCGTACCCCAGGAGAAGCTTGACCTAAATCTCAGAAGTTACCAGCGGCTTAGAAAAATATTGAGACAAAGACTATGAGTCAATTTGGACATGTTGGATGGAAAAAAGTAACAAATCTAAAACCATGGTTTGACCCTAATTCTCAAGAACTACCAATGGTTTAGAAAAATCTTGAGACAAAAGACTAGAGAGTCGAATTTGGACATGTCGGATGGAAAAAGTCACAAATATCGGTACCCATGGCCGATACTAATTCTCAAAAACTATCAGCGGTTTGGAAAAATATTGAGACAAAGATTAAGAGTTAAATTTGGACATCTCGGATGGAAAAGGTAACAAATCTCAGTACCCGACTTGACCCTAATTCTCAAAACTACCAGCGGTTTAGAAAAATATTCAGACAAAAGACTATGAGTGGATTCGGACATGTCGGATGGAAAAAATAACAAATCTAGGTACCCACGGCCATTACTAATTTTGAAAACTACCGCGGTTTAGAAAAATCTTGAGACAAAGTCTATGAGTCAGATTTGGACATGTCGGATAGAAAAAAGTAACAAATCTCAGTACCCGGCTCGAACCCTAATTCTCGAAAATTACCAATGGTTTATAAAAATATGCAAAAAATACTATAGGATCGAATTTGGACATGTTTGGATGGAAAGTCACAAAGATCGGTACCCTTGGCTTGACACTAATTCTCAAAAACTATCAGCGGTTTAGAAAAATATTGAGACAAAGATTATGAGTCAAATTTGGACATGTCGGATGGAAAAAGTAACAAATCTAAGTACCCGGCAGCCCAAATTCTCAAAAACTACCATCGGTTTAGACAAATATTAAGACAAAAGATTATGAGTCGAATTCGGACATGTCGGATGGAAAAAAGTAACAAATCTCAGTACCTGCGGCTTGACCTAATTCTCGAAAACTACCAGCGGTTTACAAAATCTCTGGACAAAGATTATGAGTCGAATTTAAACATGTGGGATAGAAAAAAGTAACATATCTCGTTACTATGACCCGACCTAAATGTCGGAAGTTACCAGCGGCTTAGAAAAATATTGAGAAAAAGACTATGAGTCAAATTTGGGCATGTCGGATGGAAAAAGTAACAAATCTCGGTACACGCGACCACCTAATTCTAAAAATTACCAGCGGTTTAGAAAAATCTTCAGACAAAGACTTAGTCCAATTTGGACATGTCGGATGGAAAATGTCACAAAAATCGGTACTCACAGCTTAAATCTAATTCTCGAAAACTACCAACGGTTTAGAAAAAATATTCAGACAAAGACTATGAGTCAATTTTGGACATCTCGGACGGAAAAAGTAACAAATCTCGGTACCCACAGTGACCCCAAATTCTAAAAACTACGGCGGTTTAGACAAATATTGAGACAAAGACTATAGGTCAGATTCGGACATGTCGGATGGAAAAAGTAACAAATCTCGGTACCCGGCAACTAATTCAGGAAAACTACCAGCGGTTTAGAAAAATCTTAAGACAAAGACTATGAGTCGAATTTGGACATGTCGGATGGAAAAAAGTCACAAATATCGATAGCCACGGCTTGACCTAATTCTCAAAAACTACCAGCGGGTTTAGAAAAATCTTTAGACAAAGGCGATTAGTCAAATTTGGACATGTTGGATGGAAAAAGTAACAAATCTAGGACCCATGGTTTGAGCCTAATTCTCAAAAACTACCAATGGTTTAGAAAAATCTTCAAACAAAGACTAAAGTTCGAATTTGGACATGTCGGATGGAAAAAGTCACAAATATCGGTACCAAAGCTTGACACTAATTCTCAAAACTATCAGCGGTTTAGAAAAAATATTGAGAGGAAGATTAAGAG
Organism: Cardamine occulta; assembly: GCA_028015245.1. NCBI lineage: Eukaryota > Viridiplantae > Streptophyta > Magnoliopsida > Brassicales > Brassicaceae > Cardamine > Cardamine occulta. Next base: position 20,425,080 of record CM051363.1, on the reverse strand, counting down.
TTAAATTTGGACATCTCGGATGGAAAAAGGTAACAAATCTCAGTACCCGGTTTGACCCTAATTCTCGAAAATTACAAAGGTTTAGAAAAATATTCAGACAAAGACTATAAGTCAAATTCGGACATATCGGATGGAAAAAATAACAAACCTCGGTACCCCGGCAGCCCTAATTTTTTGAATACTACCAGCGGTTTAGAAAAATCTTGAGACAAAGCCTATGAGTCGAATTTGGATATGTCGGATGGAAAAAGTCACAAATATCGGTACCCCCGGCTTGAATCTAATTCTGAAAACTACCAGCGGTTTAGAAAAAATATTGAGACAAAGATTATGAGTCAATTTTGGACATGTTGGATGGGAAAAAGTAACAAATCTTGGTACCCTGCGGCTTGACCCAAATTCTCAAAACTACCAGCGGTTAGAAAAATATTCAAACAAAGACTATGAGTCCAATTTGGACATATCGGATGGAAAAAGTAAAAAATCTCGGTACTTACCGGCTTGACCCCAATTCTCAAAACTACCAGCGGTTTAGAAAAATATTCAGACAAAGACTATTGAGTCAAATTTAGACATATCGGATGGAAAAACTAACAAATCTCGGTACCTGACGGCTAATTCTCGAAAACTGCCAGCGATTTAGAAAAATATTGAGACAAAGACTATGAGTCGAATTCAGACATATCGGATGGAAAAAGTAACAAATCTAGGTGCCCAGGCTTGACCTAATTCTAAAAACTACCAGCGGTTTAGAAAAATCTTCAAATAAAAGACTATGAGTCGAATTTGGACATGTCGGATGGTAAAAGTCACAAATATCGGTACCCAGCTTGACCTAATTCTAAAACTACCAACAGTTTAGAAAAATATTCAGAGAAAGACTATTGAGTCGAATTTGGACATATCGGATGGAAAAAGTAACAAATCTAGTACCCAAGGCTTGACCCTAAATCTCGGAAGTTACCAGCGGCAGAAAAATATTGAGACAAAGACTATGAGTCAAATTTGGACATGTTGGATGGAAAAAGTAACAAATCTCGGAAACCATGGTTTGACCCTAATTCTCAAGAACTACCAATGGTTTAGAAAAATCTTCAGACAAAGACTAGGAGTCGAATTTGGACATGTCGGATGGAAAAAGTCACAAATATCGGTACCCATGGCTTGATACTAATTCTCAAAAACTATCAACGGTTTGGAAAAATATTCAGACAAAGATTAAGAGTTAAATTTGGAAATCTCGGATGGAAAAGGTAACAAATCTCGGTATCCACGGCTTGACCCTAATTCTCGAAAACTACCAACGGTTTAGAAAAATATTCAGACAAAGACTATGAGTCGAATTCGGACATGTCAGATGGAAAAAATAACAAATCTCAGTTTCCTGCTTGACCCTAATTTTTGAAAACTACCAGCGGTTTAGAAAAATCTTGAGACAAAGTCTATAGGTCAGATTTGGACATGTCGGATAGAAAAAGTAACAAATCTCGGTTTCTTGCGGCTCGACCCTAATTCTCGAAAATTACCAATGGTTTAGAAAAATATGCAAAAAATACTATGAGTCGAATTTGGACATGTTGGATGGAAGGTCACAAAGATCGGTACCCTGGGCGGGACACTAATTCTCAAAAACTATCAGCGGTTTAGAAAAATATTGAGACAAAGATTATGAGTCAAATTTGGACATATCGGATGGAAAAAGTAACAAATCTCGGTACCAGCGACCCAAATTCTCAAAAACTACCAGGTTTAGACAAATATTAAGACAAAGATTATGAGTCGAATTGGACATGTCGGATGGAAAAAGTAACAAATCTCAGTACCCGGCTTGACCCTAATTCGAAAACTACCAGCGGTTTACAAAATCTCTGAGACAAAGATTATGAGTCGAATTTAAACATGTGGGATAGAAAAAGTAGCATATCTCGGTACCCCGCTTGACCCTAAATGTCGGAAGTTACCAGCGGCTTAGAAAAATATTAGAAAAAGACTATGAGTTAAATTTGGACATCTCGGATGGAAAAAAGTAACAAATCTCGGTACCCGGTTTGACCCTAATTCTAAAAAATTACCAAGGTTTAGAAAAATATTCAGACAAAGACTATGAGTCAAATTCGGACATGTCGGATGGAAAAAATAACAAACCTCGGTACCTGCGGCGACCTAATTCTCGAATACTACCAGCGGTTTAGAAAAATCTTGAGACAAAGCCTATGAGTCGAATTTGGATATGTCGGATGGAAAAAGTCACAAATATCGGTACCCCCGGCGAATCTAATTCTAACGAAAACTACCAGCGGTTTAGAAAAAATATTGAGACAAAGATTATGAGTCAATTTTGGACATGTTGGATGGAAAAAGTAACAAATCTTGGTACCCGGCAGGCCAAATTCTAAAAACTACTAGCGGTTAGAAAAATATTCAAACAAAGACTATGAGTCAATTTGGACATGTCGGATGGAAAAAAGTAACAAATCTCGGTACCCGCGGCTTGACCCTAATTCTCAAAACTACCAGCGGTTTAGAAAAATATTGGAGACAAAGACTATTGAGTCAAATTTAGACATGTCGGATGGAAAAACTAACAAATCTCGGTACTGCCAGCTTGACCTAAAGTCTCGGAAGTTACCAGCGGCTTAGAAAAATATTAGACAAAGACTATGAGTCAAATTTGACCATGTTGGATGGAAAAAGTAACAAATCTCGGTACCCGCTTGACCTAATTCTGAAAACTACCAATGGTTTAGAAAAATAGTCAGACAAAGACTATGAGTCGAATTTGGACATGTCGGATTGAAAAAGTCACAAATATTGGTACCCACGGCTTGAATCTAATTCTCGAAAACTACCAACGGTTTAGAAAAATATTCAGAAAAAGACTATGAGTCAAATTTAGACATGTCAGATGGAAAAAGTAACAAATCTTGGTACTTGCGGCAGCTAATTCTTGAAAACTACCAGCGATTTAGAAAAATATTGAGACAAAGACTATGAGTCGAATTGGACATGTCGGATGGAAAAAGTAACAAATCTCGGTACCCAAGGCCTAATTCTCGAAAACTACCAACCGTTTAGAAAAATCGTAAAGACAAAGACTATGAGTCGAATTTAGACATATCGGATAGAAAAAGTAACAAAGCTCGGTACCCCGGCGACACTAAATCTCGGAAGTTACCAGCGGCTAGAAAAATATTCAAACAAATAATATGAGTCGAATTTGGACATATGGGATGGAAAAAGTAACAAATATCAGTACCCATGGTTTGACCTAATTCTAAAACTACCAACTGTTTAGAAAAATATTGAGACAAAGACTATGAGTCGAATTTGGACATATCGGATGGAAAAAGTAACAAATCTAGGTACCAGCGGCTGTCCTAATTCTTGAAAACTGCCAAGGATTTAGAAAAATATTGAGACAAAGACTATGAGTCGAATTCGGACATGTCGGATGGAAAAAGTAACAAATCTCGGTACCCATGGCAATACCTAATTCTAAAACTACCAGCGGTTTAGAAAAATATTGAGACAAAGACTATGAGTCAAATTTGGACATGTCGGATGGAAAAAGTAACAAATCTCAGTACCCCCGGCTTCTCCTAATTCTAGAAAACAACCAACAGTTTAAAATATTGAGACAAAGACTATGAGTCGAATTTGGACATGTCGGATAGAAAAAGTAACATATCGATACCCGCTTGACCCTAATTTTCAAAGGTTATCAATGGCTTAGAAAATTTTTTTGGACAAAGACTATGAGTCGAATTTGGACATGTCGGTTGAAAAAGTAACAAATTTCTATACCTGACGTGCTTACTTCTCGAAAACTACCAACGGTTTAGAAAAATATTCAGACAAAGACTATGAGTCAGTTTGGATATGTCGGATAGAAAAAGTAACAAATCTCGGTACCCACACCTTGACCCTAACACCTCAAAAGTTACTAAAGACTGAGTCGAATTCGGACATGTCGAATGGCAAAATTAAAAATCTTGGTACCCACAGCTTGGCCTAATTCTCAAAACTACCAGCGGTTTAGAAAAATATTGAGACAAAGACTATGAGGTGAATTCAGACATGTCGGATAGAAAATGTAACAAATCTCGGTATCCGGCCTTAACCCTAAATCTCGGAAGTTACCAACGGCTTAGAAAAATATTCAAAAAATACTATGGGTTGAATTTGGACATGTTGGATGGAAAAACTTACAAATATCGGTAACCCACCGGACACTAATTCTAAAAACTACCAGCGGTTTAGAAAAATATTGAGACAAAGATTATGAATCAAATTTGGACATGTCGGATGGAAAAAGTAACAAATCGCGGTACCCACTGCTTGACCCTAATTCTCAATACTACCAACGGTTTAGAAAAATATTTAGACAAAGACTATGAGTCGAATTTGAACATGTCAGATAGAAAAAGTAATATATCGATACCCACGGCTTGACCCTAATTTTCAGAAATTATCAATGGCTTAGAAAAATATTCAGACAAAGACTATGAGTCGAATTTGGACATGTCAGATGAAAAAGTAACAAATTTCGGTACCCTTAACCTAATTCTAAAAACTACCAGCGGTTTAGAAAAACATTGGACAAAGAGTATGAGTCAAATTTGGACATGTCGGATGGAAAAAGTAACAAATCTCGGTACCCACGGCTTCACCTAATTCTTAAAACTACCAACAGTTTAGAAAAATATTGAGACAAAGACTATGAGTCGAATTTGGACATGTCAGATAGATAAAGTAACATATCGATGCCGGCTTGACTACTAATTTTCAAAGTTATCAATGGCTTAGAAAAATATTTAGACAAAGACTATGAGTCAAATTTGGACATGTTGGATGGAAAAAGTAACAAATCTCGGTACCCCAACTTGACCCTATTTCTCGAAAACTACCAATGGTTTAGAAAAATCTTCAGACAAAGACTATGAGTCGAATTTGGATATGTCGGATGGAAATAGTCACAAATATCGGTACCCACGGCTTGAATCTAATTCTCGAAAACCACCAACTGTTTAGAAAATTATTCAAAGATTATGAGTCAAATTTGGACATGTCGGATGGAAAAAGTAACAAATCTCGGTACCCACGATACAATGAAAAAACGGTACATAAGTGAAAATGTAAGGGGAAGTTGAGTATTTATAGGGGAAGTTGGGTGCTTGCTTATGTCATTGCTTGCGTCAGTGTCTTGCTACGTGTCGTCCTGTAGTGGTGCCGACATTTTGCTTACGTCATTGCTTACGTTTTGAGTGCTTGCTGTGTGTATAAGTGGGTCCCATTTGTCGGAGGTGGGTCCCGTCCCATTTGTCGGAGGTGGGTCCCATTTTCTTGGTGTTGCGATCTTGACTTCTTAGATACATAGTCTTTTCATACAGCTATACTCTGTAGATTATTAGTTTCGTTGGGATATTACAAGTAGTAAATAAGGTACATAAGATCTGAGTCTCTTAGAATATACATTGATTAACTTATTTGGATGTCTATACATCTAACATGCTTTTGAGCAAAGCATCAGCTATAAGGGTTGATTATTCTTCTTGAAGAGCCGTTTGCTTGAATAACCTTAACTTTGATATTCTTGTCGGTGTTAAGATAACCTTATTATTGAGTTTTTTTTTTTTTTTTTTTTTTTTTTTTTAAATATCAAATGGATCTTGGCCTAAGGGGCCACCATATGGATCGTCGGATTGTATAGTGTCAAATGATTGGTTATCGTCCTCTTCATCATCGGAGGCTTCCATCTGTTGACTTATTGTGTGCAATAATTTTTTTGGAGCTTAAGCATAGCGGGAAGCTAGTTGGAAGAGCTGGATGAGTGAGTTGGACTTGAGTCGATGCTTGAGTAGATGGTTTGTTTGGTGGTTGAGTAGATGGCTTGGGTTTAGAAGAAGAGGATCTGAAGCTGATCTGGTTTAAGGAGGGTATTGATTTAGAGACAGCTTTTTATGTGTGTGAACTTCTTTGCTTATCTGGAAGAATTTTTGGATATTGGTGAGAGAATAACGGTCAAGATTAAACTTGTCCCACCATTTGATCTTGGAATTCTCGGAGTAAGGAACATGGCACCTGCCGGAGAAAAGAGCAATGTTGAAATGCCATGGCGTATCCACGGGATTCCCATGTCGATATGGAAGGAAATAATGTTGAATGACCAACAGGTTGTTGATTAATATATTTGAGGTAATAGGGGTAGCGGTTTTTAGAAGATCGGTTGGGTAGATGTCATTGGTAGGGCCTAGCCAATGCCATTAATTAGAACCAGCCAGGGATAGTTTTTGGCAGATTCTGATCGAAATAAACCGGGAATGATCGTAAGGAGTCGTGGGTAAAGGTTAGGGAAAAAGCATTGATATAATCAATGTAGAGTAGCCGTTAATATGGTAGCCAGGGGGTAGAAAGGTTTGGTAGTATGGGTATGAATGAAACCAAGCTCTTGAATAGATTGGATCTGAAGAATTTTACAAGTTGAATAGGATATGAGATTAGGATCGTTTTTGGGGTGGTGAGTAATTTCAACAGAACCGAGTCTACTAGAATATACTCATAGAAGGTTCTATTTTTTGAGTACATTATCAGTAGGGTAAAATCCGTCTATAAAAAGACTTCGGTTGGTAAATGTTTGCAGTTCTTTGAGGGTAACAGGTTTTTGTATAATGGGTAGTTAACAGATGTTGTTTTTTGCGGTTTGAGGAAGTAATTTGACTTGGTAGTGGTTTGAATAGGAGAAGATGGTTGAGAAGAGGTTTGGCCTTTTAAGGTGGTTACTGCATTTACATAAGAAGGAGGAAATTAAGAGCGAAAGTATTTTGATTACTCGGAGGGTTTACCTCGAAGGTGGGGTTGGTTTTGATATAGTCCGATCACGGTCATCGGTTTCTTACTTTAGGGTCTGTCATCTTGAATAGGTTGTTGTTGAATATTTGTTGTTTTTCCTGCAAATATTCTCTTGTTAGAAAATCAGGCAAAAATTATTTTCTCCTTTAATATATTGAATATCGAAATCAAAAGCAGATAGAATAGCTTGCCATCGGGCAAATATTTGTTTAGAGACCAGGTTTTAACATCTTTTTGTAATATTTCTTTTGCTGACTTACAGTCGACTCGTAATAAATTTTTGTTGATTAAATCATCTTGAAATTTTGAAATACAATTAACTATGGAAAGTACTTCCTTTTTAACTGTTGAATAAGTTTGTTGGGGTCCTATCCAGACTCCAGAATGAAAGCGTATTATAGACTCTTGGCTAAACTCTGATAGTTTTTGTTTGAGAATTCCTCCATAACCTATTTCGAAGCATCAGTTTCAACTATCATATTAGCTTGAGGTTTGGAATAAGAGACATGGTAAGGTTTTTACTTGCAATTTAACTTCTTGCTTACTAACTTAGTATGTTGATTTGTCCATGGTTTAGGATTTTTTTGTAGTCTTTGAAATAATGGTTGAATAGTTTTTTCTTAGATTAGGTAGAAAATCTGAAACATAGTTCGAGACATCCTAGGAATCTTTGTAATTGAGTTTTTTTCCCTTAGTTCATCTGAGGAGATTTATCAAGAAATTCTATTGATCTTGATATGGGTGTCATAGTTCCTTGATATATATTATGTCCTAAGAATCTGATTTTTGTTTGAAATAAATTCATTTTTTGTTTTTGATAAGACTAATCCGTTATTTTTTACTATATTTAAAAATGTGTTTAAATGGCTAAAGTGTTGGTCTATTGGCGTTGAATATATTAAGACATAGGTCAATATAGACTATAGCGAATGGTGAAGAATTATTGAATATATCATTCATAATATGTTGGAATTCAGATGGTGCATTTTTAAGTCCAAATGGCATTACATTCCATTAAGTAATGTCCAAAAGGTACCGTGAATGCTGTTTTATATTTATCTTTTTAGTTAATTTGTATTTGCTAAAGTCTGCTTTTTCTATGGAATTTATAAAAGATTTTTGCATTGTATAATCTTTTTAATAGATCACTTCTATTGGGTATGGGAAATCCACTCCATTGTAATACATCATTTAATGGTTTTGTAATTTATAACCAATCGTTGGTACTCCACGTTCCTTTTCTCTTTCGTTATTAACATAAAATGCTGCACAACTCCAAGAGTGACTTGGATGGTCGAATTAATTTTTTGTTTAATAAATCTTGTATTTCTTTTTGACATTGTTCTAGCAATGCTTTATTCATTTGAATAGGTCTTGCTTTAGTTGGTATAAGTTTCTCATTAAAATCTTTTTATATAAGGTAGACTAACCGTATGTTGTTTTCGTTCCCCAAAATGCATTGGGTAGATCAGAACATACTTGTTAGATTAATTTGTTTTCAATAGTTTTTATTTTGTTAATTATATAGGGAGATTTTAATTGTTCATCTATTTTTTTGTAAGAAATTTCATCCTGTAAATATTGAATATGTTTATGTTTTCCATTTATTAAGTTAATTGCTTTTTTGTATTGTATTTTTGTTGGAGTTCTAATATTTCTTTGGTTTTTATAGGTAACAAAAATTGAATAACATTTTGTCCCTACAACTTTTGTTGTTATACCATATTCGGATACTTTAAAGGATAAATTTGAGTAAAGAATGGTGTTCCTAATATTACTTCTTGTGTTAAATCTTTAACTAGGATAAATTGGTTTTAAAACAATATCCTTGATTACAGATTTTTGCATAGTAATTTATATTTTACTTTTAAATTACTTCCATTAGGCGCTAAAGGCGATCAGTGGTTTTTTCATAAAATTTGTTAGGTATGAGACCTTCGCGATTGCGTTTGTAGTCGGCGCAAGAGTCTAGTATTGCTATTGTATTAATTTTGTAATCTTGTCCTATATGTAATGTAATCTTAGTATACCACTTTTGATAATTTATTTTATTAATGTTGTTTATATATTCTTCATTTTGGTCTAAGTGAGTATCATTATCTTCTAAATTTTTATTGCTTGAAGATGCTTGATTAAGGTTTGGTGACTCTATTAAAGATAGGCGGCGTCTATTTGTAATTGTTTTAAATCTTGTTGATTAACAAGTATTTGTAAATCTTTTATTTGAGTTTTAAGTTGTTTTAACTTCATGTTGCAATTCACCAGTTGTTACTTGTTTAAATAAACTTTGAGTTGGATATTTTTCAAATATTTTATTTAGACTAAATGGTTGAGGGTAGCTAATTGATTTTCTTGATATATGATATCTTTTAATTTTGTTAAATATTCCTTTTAATATTAGGATCATTTATTTTGTCTATAATGTCTAATAAGAATTGTTTATTATTGTCTTTAGTTATTACGTTGATTACGTTACAATTACATAAATTATCAGAAATTTCTTGTGATTCAGTAGAAGAATCACTTAAGTTTTCTATCTCATTTATTGAATTATTATTAGAAGACTCATTTTCTGATAATTCAGATTCTGATATTAATAATTTTGTTAATTTTTCTTGGATATCAGGTTGATCTTGGAATATTTAGTTTATTTTTTTCTTCATTTTGCAATCCGTTGGATCTATGTCGGGGCGTTTGCAATTACTGCAAACTATATTATTAGTAGATTTAAATTTATTGTATTTATTGAATGGTTTCTTTTGAAAATTCTTTTGTTTAGGATAGTTTGAAGAATTTTTATTATTAAAAGGTTTTTGGTAATGTTTTGATTTTTGATAATACTTAATATTATTTGACCTATTATGCCCGTGTTTTAATCGTTTAATTCTTGATGGTGGATTAAGTCTTGAATATCCATATTGTTACAAAAGCGAACCCATTGTTTGTTTAAATTTGAATTTATCATTTCGTTTTTTATCTTTATGTTCTTGACATAAAGCTAATCCTTCTTTTTTTAACAAATGCGAATAATTGGCCATATGTTATTGTATTCCAAGGGACGGGTTGTCCACCAGAATATTCTTTTAATTTATTGATTACTTTTTCAGCGAAAAAAGATGGTAATCCTGAAATAAATCGTTCTTTCCAAAAGGTTGATTACAATCTTTTCTTTGAAATATATTTGTGACAAAAATATCTTTATACCATTTAAAATCGCCTAAAGTTGGACATCTTAAATTGGTTAAAATTATTTTTCTTGCTTTCGGATTCCTCATTGGGATTTCCGACAAAATGCATAGTTATTGTATAAATTAAGACTTCTACTGCATTTTGATGTTCTATATCTTCAATAAAACCATCATCATCTTCTACCTTTTTTTATTTCTCGTGATTAATTATTGAATCTTGAGTAGGTGTGTCTAGTGAGTTATCCACCAATATTTTAAAGCTCCGATAAAACCAGTTATTAGTAATACACATGCTTGTTTATCAGAATTACCTCTAGCTTTATAGGATATGGAAGCCATACCCATTTCTGTGTCTGAGACATAATTTGGTATTCGATTTGCCATCTATATTCCATTCATATATACCGTCTCCAGTATATACATTTCTATTTTGATTAGATTGTTCTTCATATAGTAAATCGGGTGGAGTATGTCTTTTATAATAGGGTTTATTTGATCTTATTTTATTTCTTATCTGATTTATTTCTTGATCATCATTATCAGATTGAGTAGAGGATTGAATTGATTCATTATCGTTTTCATCAATATTGTTGATTCCTTTACCCTTGTCTAAATTTGCTAATCTAGATGCGATTGATTTTAATATTTCATTTTCAGGAAATATTACTTGTCTTTTATAGGTTTAAATATAGGTGTAGATGTAGATGAAAAAGGATGTTGCATACTTTGTTCTAATTTATTATATTCATTCATATTTAATTTATGATCTATTTGATCTACTTGTTTTTGATATTGTATGTAATATTTGACTTTGATAGTTATTTTGTTGATAAATAGATTTAATATCTTGTAATAAGGCGGGTTCTTTATCGTCTTTATTTGCACCAGTTTTAAATGGTGTAGCTATAATTTGTCTATTTGGTGTATTTATTTTTAAATCTTTTAGCGGGGGATGTATTGATTTAGTTTTAGATCCATCTACTTGTTCCCATAATTGTCCTAAAGATGAGCTTGTATTAATTGTTTTTAAATGGGTAATCTATGTTATCGCTATTGAATATGTTTCAAACCATATAAAAAATGGAATGTCTATTTCTTTTAATAGCATACAATTATACCATTTTTCTCTATATTCTATTGTTTGTTTTTTTTTAAGCGTATTGAAATACCAGTTTCTCTTATCATTATTTTCTTTTGAATAGAAATCTTCTTTGATATATTGTTTATTGATTGCATATTCTTTTGTAATTACATTAATAGATTTAAAATCTGAATCGTAGGAGATGTAGTATATAGGTCGTTATTTGGTTCAGCAATAGGTGCTTTAAATTTAATGTCTTGATTATCGTTTTGATTGACACTTTCAACTTCTGAGTCCGTACTCGATTTTTTAGATCGAAACTCAGAACAAGAAGGCGGGAATATCTGAACTTATTCTTGGAGGTGCTGGTTCTCTAAATGAACCAAATTGTAATATTATTTTTCCGTCTTTTTGTTCAATTATTCTTGAAATATTTCTTTGTTCAAAATTCCTTATTGGTTGAGTAATCTCAATTTTCCATTGATCTGGAATGGTTATTTCATCCCATTTTAATTTTTT
>CM051363.1:20400925-20413343 GCA_028015245.1 Cardamine occulta | reverse complement strand
GGTGCATAGGTAGCACTTGGAATGTCTTTCTTTGTTAGCTTGCTAATATGGTAGTTTCTCCTTTATTATCTTGTAATAGACATCTTGGGTTAAATTCAGAGGTTGATTGCTTAAAATAGATTCTATATAGCAATAGATATCCGTGTCTATTATTTTCAAATTTAATTTCAGGTAAGTGAACATTTAATACCAGCGTATTTAGTATCGTTGGATCATGTAAACTTACTTGAAAATTAGAAGCATAATTGAAATAAATTGCTCCGTTGCATAAGTTTGATTGAACTGCTCCAAGGGCGAATCTTCAAATTTTAATAAAGTTTTATCTCTTAATAGCATAAGTATTGGTGAATCAATACCATTCCTTGATAAGGGTTTGATTGCTATTTGAACTAGTCCAAAATGGAGATAATTAAATCCTTTTTGTTTATATTTATCAAGGCGATTGAGGATAATAATTTGATTTCTTGAATTCATTTTGTAAAGATAAGGTCTGTTCATGTTCTTTTATTGCATAAGCTGTTCTGAAATCAAAAGTTCCAATTTGATAAATATTTTCTGGGTTTACATGTGGTAGTTTATTTTTTGATAATTCATGATTAAAGTTTGTTATTTTTGTCATAATCTCTCTTGAGTTAATTGTAGTATGAGATGTAGATGCAGCATATTTCGGTTTGAAAAGCTTTCTAAATGAGGGCGCCATGACTTAAATTTTACTTAAACACATACTAGAGAGACTTACCAATTCTATGTTGACCTGTTGGGGCTTTAGCAGGTCTTACTGCCTTTAGGACTTGCGGCCTGGAACACCTCGAGCAGTGAGCTTGATAGAAGGGTGAGGATCTGGCTAGGAGGAGTTTAGGTTGATTTGAGTGGTGGTGCCTTTGTTTTAGGAAGCGTTTCAAATGAAAATTTGTGCAAAAAACTTTAAAAGCTTTGGCTCTGATACCATAAAAAAAAAATTTTTGATGCTTAATAAAACCGAGATACTTATCGGCGAATGAGGGTACAAATCTTTGAGAAGTGCAACCACACAATAAGTCGAAGGTGCCAATATTGTCCGAACACTCAGGGTTCTCGGTGTCCGTACTAGATTTACTTACTAGCGTAGGCGTGGTTTTGAAAAAGTAATTTTTATTAAAACTTTGATTACAAGAGCTAAGTAAGAGATTACAAAAGTAGAGATTTGTAGAGATTTGTAGAGAGAAAGTTGTGCGAAGTAAACGTGCTTCCTCGATGGTAGAGTTGAGTATTTATAGGGGAAGTTGGGTGCTTGCTTATGTCATTGCTTGCGTCGGTGTGTTGCTTACGTGTAGATCTGTAGTGGTGCCGACATTTTGCTTACGTCATTGCTTCGTTTTGAGTGCTTGCTTTGTGTGTATAAGTGGGTCCCATTTGTGAGGTGGGTCCGTCCCATTTATCGGAGGTGGGTCCCATTTTCTTGGTGTTGCGATCTTGACTTCTTAGATACATAGTCTTGTCATGCGGCTATAATCTGTAGATTATTAGTTTCGTTGTGATATTGCAAGTAGTAAATAAGGTGCATAAGATCTGAGTCTACTTTAGAATATACATTGATTAACTCTTTTGGATGTCTATACATCTAACATGCTTTTGAGCAAAGCATCAGCTATAAGGTTTGATTATTCTTTCAACCGTTTGCTTGGAATAACCTTAACTTTGATATTCTTGTCGGTGTTAAGATAACCTCATTATTGAGTTTTTTTTTTTTTTTTTTTTTTTTATATGTAGAAGCGTAAGCAATGGCGTAAGCAAAATGTCGGCACCACTACGGGGCGACCGTAGCCTGACAAGAATAAGCATGACTTCCCTATAAATACTCGACTCTGCCATCGGAGGAAGCGAAGCGATTTCTCGCCTTTCTCTCTCTACAAATCTCTCAACCAATCTCTCTACTCTTTGTAATCTCTTACTTAGCTCTTGTAATCAAAGTTTTAATAAAAATTACTTTTTCAAAACCACGTCTCCGCTAGTAAATAAATCTAAAGGACAAGAACCCTGAGTCTTCGAAGACATATTGGCACTCGACTTATTGTGTGGTTGCCAACGATGTTGTACCCTCGTTAAATCGATAGTATCTCGGTTTTATTAAGCATCAAAAATTTTTTTTTTTTTTTATGGTATCAGGTACATAAGGTACATAAGATACCATAAAAAAGGTACATAAGATAGTATCTTAAGATCTAGAAAGATTTAAAAAAAAAATTTTTAAAAAACTAATTGCTAAAATACTAAAGAGTGAGAAGATTTGTAGAGAGAAAGTTGTGAGAAATATGCTTCCTCGATGGTAGAGTTGGTATTTATAGGGAGTTGGGTGCTTGCTTATGTCATTGCTTGCGTCGGTGTGTTGCTCGTGTAAATCTGTAGTGGTGCCGACATTTTGCTTACGTCATTACTACGTTTTGAGTGCGTGCAGTGTGTGGAAGTGGGTCCCATTTGTGGGAAGTGGGTCCCCCATTTGTCGGAGGTGGGTCCCATTTTCTTGGTGTTGCGCTCGTGACAGCTTAGATACATAGTCTTTTCATACAGCTATACTCTGTAGATTATTAGTTTAGTTGGGATATTACAAGTAGTAAATAAGGTACATAAGATCTGAGTCTACTAGAATATACATTGATTAACTTATTTGGATGTCTATACATCTAACATGCTTTTGAGCAAAGCATCAGCTATAAGCGGTTGATTATTCTTTACGAGAGCCGTTTGCTTGAATAGCCTTAACTTTGATATTGCTTTATCGGTGTTAAGATAACCTCATTATTGAGTTTTTTTTTTTTTTTTTTTAAATATCAAATGGATCTTGGCCTAAGGGGCCACCATATGGATCGTCGGATTGTATAGTGTCAAATGATTGGTTATCGTCCTCTTCATCATCGGAGGATTCCATCTGTTGACTTATTGTGGCAATAATTTTTTGGAGCTTAAACTTGCTTAGGAGGCGGAGTTGGAAGAGCTGGATGAGTGAGTTGGACTTGAGTCGATGCTTGAGTAGATGGTTTGTTTGGTGGTTGAGTAGATGGCTTGGGTTTAGAAGAAGAGGATGCTAGAAGCTGATCTGGTTTAAGGAGGGTATTGATTTAGAGACAGCTTTTATAGTGTGTGAACTTCTTTGCTTATCTGGAAGAATTTTTGGATATTGGTGAGAGAATAACGGTCAAGATTAAACTTGTCCCACCATTTGATCTCGGAATTCTCGGAGTAAGGAACATGGCATGCCCGGGGAGAAAGAGCAATGTTGAAATGCCATGAGCATATCCACGGGATTCCCATGTCAATATGGAAGGAAATAATGTTGAATGACTAACAGGTTGTTGATTAATATATTTGAGGTAATAGGGGTAAGCGGTTTTGAGAAGATCGGTTGGGTAGATGTCATTGGTAGGGCCTAGCCAATGCCACCATTAAATAGAACCAGCCAGGGATAGTTTTTGGGCAGCTTCGATCAAAGGAAATAAACCAGGAATGATCGTGAAGTCGTAGGTAAAAGGTTAGGGAAAAAGCATTGATATAATCAATGTAAGAGTAGCCGTTAATATGGTAGCCAGGGGTAGAAAGGTTTGGTAGTATGGGTATGAATGAAACCAAGCTCTTGAATAGATTGGATCTGAAGAATTTTACAAGTTGAATAGGATATGAGATTAGGATCGTTTTTGGCAGGGTGGTGAGTAATTTCAACAGAACCAGAGTCTACTAGAATATACTCATAGAAGGTTCTATTTTTGAGTACATTATCAGTAGGGTAAAGTCCGTCTGTATAAAAGACTCGGTTGGTAAATGTTTGCAGTTCTTTGAGGGTAACAGGTTTTGTATAATGGGTAGTTAACAGATGTTGTTTTTGCGGTTTGAGGAAGTAATTTGACTTGGTAGTGGTTTGAATAGGAGAAGATGGTTGAGAAGAGGTTTTGCCTTTTAAGGTGGTTACTGCATTTACATAAGAAAGAGGAGGAAGCGAAAGTATTTTGATTACTCGAGGTTTACCTCGAAGGTGGGGTTGGTTTTTGATATAGTCCGATCCGGTCATCGGTTTCTTACTTTTAGGGTCTGTTATCTTGAATAGGTTGTTGTTGAATATTTGTTGTTTTTTCCTGCAAATATTCTCTTGTTAGAAAATCAGGCAAAGAATTATTTTCTCCTTTAATATATTGAATATCGAAATCAAAAGCAGATAGAATAGCTTGCCATCTGGCAAATATTTGTTTAGAGACCAGGTTTTTAACATCTTTTTGTAATATTTCTTTTGCTTGACTTACAGTCGACTTCGTAATAAGAATTTTTTGTTGATTAAATCATCTTGAAATTTTGAAATACAATTAACTATGGAAAGTACTTCCTTTTTAACTGTTGAATAAGTTTGTTGGGGTCCTATCCGGACTCCGAATGAAAGCGTATTATAGACTCTTGGCTAAACTCTGATAGTTTTTGTTTGAGAATTCCTCCATAACCTATTTCGAGCATCGGTTTCAACTATCATATTAGCTTCGAGGATTTGGAATAAACAGACATGGTAAGGTTTTTACTTGCAATTTAACCTGCTGTACTAACTTAGTATGTTGATTTGTCCATGGTTTAGGATTTTTTTGTAGTCTTTGAAATAATGGTTGAATAGTTTTTCTTAGATTAGGTAGAAAATCTGAAACATAGTTCAGACATCCTAGGAATCTTTGTAATTGAGTTTTTTCCCTTAGTTCATATGGGAATTTATCAGCAAATTCTATTGATCTTGATATGGGTGTCATAGTTCCTTGATATATATTATGTCCTAAGAATCTGATTTTTGTTTGAAATAAATTCATTTTTTGTTTTGATAAGACTAATCCGTTATTTTTTACTATATTTAAAAATGTGTTTAAATGGCTAAAGTGTTGGTCTATTGACGTTGAATATATTAAGACATCGTCAATATAGACTATAGCGAATGGTGAAGAATTATTGAATATATCATTCATAATATGTTGGAATTCAGATGGTGCATTTTTAAGTCCAAATGGCATTACATTCCATTAAGTAATGTCCAAAAGGTACCGTGAATGCTGTTTTATATTTATCTTTTTCGTTAATTTGTATTTGCCAAAATCCGCTTTTCATATCGAATTTTGAAAAGATTTTTGCATTGTATAATCTTTTTAATAGATCTCTTTTATTGGGTATTGGATATCTAATCCATTGTAATACATCATTTAATGGTTTGTAATTTATAACCAATCGTGGTACTCCACGTTCCTTTTCTGCTGCGTTATTAACATAAAATGCTGCACAACTCCAAGGTGACTTGGATGGTCGAATTAATTTTTTGTTTAATAAATCTTGTATTTCTTTTTGACATTGTTCTAGCAATGCTTTATTCATTTGAATAGGTCTTGCTTTAGTTGGTATAAGTTTCTCATTAAAATCTTTTATATAAGGTAGACTAACCGTATGTTGTTTTCGTTCCCAAAATGCATTGGGTAGATCAGAACATACTTGTTCGATTAATTTGTTTTCAATAGTTTTTATTTTGTTAATTATATAGGGAGATTTTAATTGTTCATCTATTTTTTTGTAAGAAATTTCATCCTGTAAATATTGAATATGTTTATGTTTTCCATTTATTAAGTTAATTGCTTTTTTGTATTGTATTTTGTTGGAGTTCTAATATTTCTTTGGTTTTTATAGGTAACAAAAATTGAATAACATTTTGTCCCTACAACTTTTGTTGTTATACCATATTCAGATACTTTAAAAGGATAAATTTGAGTAAAGAATGGTGTTCCTAATATTACTTCTTGTGTTAAATCTTTAACTAGGATAAATTGGTTTTTAAAACAATATCCTTGATTACAGATTTTTAGCATGGTAATTTATATTTTACTTTTAAATTACTTCCATTAGGCGTAGCTAAAGGCGTTCAGTGGTTTTTTCATAAAATTTAGTAGGTATAAGACCTTCTCGAATGCAGTTATATGTCACCAGAATCTAGTAATGCTATTGTATTAATTTTGAAATCATGTCCTATATGTAATGTAATCTTAGTATACCACTTTTGATAATTTATTTTATTAATGTTGTTTATATATTCTTCATTTTGGTCTAAGTGAGTATCATTATCTTCTAAATTTTTATTGCTTGAAGATGCTTGATTAAGGTTTGGTGACTCTATTAAAGATAGGCGGCGTCTATTTGTAATTGTTTTAAATCTTGTTGATTAACAAGTATTTGTAAATCTTTTATTTGAGTTTTAAGTTGTTTAACTTCATGTTGCAATTCACCAGTTGTTACTTGTTTAAATAAACTTTGAGTTGGATATTTTTCAAATATTTTATTTAGACTAAATGGTTGAGGAGTAGCTAATTGATTTTCTTGATATATGATATCTTTTAATTTTGTTAAATATTCCCTTTTAATATTAGGATCATTTATTTTGTCTATAATGTCTAATAAGAATTGTTTATTATTGTCTTTAGTTATTACGTTGATTACGTTACAATTACATAAATTATCAGAAATTTCTTGTGATTCAGTAGAAGAATCACTTAAGTTTTCTATCTCATTTATTGAATTATTATTAGAAGACTCATTTTCTGATAATTCAGATTCTGATATTAATAATTTTGTTAATTTTTCTTGGATATCAGGTTGATCTTGGAATATTTAGTTTATTTTTTTCTTCATTTTGCAATCCGTGGATCTATGTCGGGGCGTTTGCAATTCAAGCAAACTAGATTATTAGTAGATTTAAATTTATTGTATTTATTGAATGGTTTCTTTTGAAAATTCTTTTGTTTAGGATAGTTTGAAGAATTTTTATTATTAAAAGGTTTTTGGTAATGTTTTGATTTTTGATAATACTTAATATTATTTGACCTATTATGCCTGTGTTTTAATCGTTTAATTCTTGATGGTGGATTAAGTCTTGAATATCCATATTGTTAGCAAAAGCGAACCCAGTGTTTGGTTCAGCTTGAATTTATCACTTCGTGTTTTATCTTTACGCTCATGACACAACGCTATACCTTCTTCTTTAACACATCCGAATACTGGGCCACAGGTTATTGTATTCCAAGGGACAGGTTGTCCACCAGAATATTCTTTTAATTTATTGATTACTTTTTCAGCGAAAAAAGATGGTAATCCTGAAATAAATCGTTCTTTCCAAAAAGGTTGATTACAATCTTTTCTTTGAAATATATTTGTGACAAAAATATCTTTATACCATTTAAAATCGCCTAAAGTTGGACATCTTAAATTGGTTAAAATTATTTTCTTGCTTTCGGATTCCTCATTGGGATTTCCGACAAAATGCATAGTTATTGTATAAATTAAGACTTCTACTGCATTTTGATGTTCTATATCTTCAATAAAACCATCATCATCTTCTACCTTTTTTATTTCTACGTGATTAATTATTGAATCTTGAGTAGGTGTGTCTAGTGAGTTATCCCACCAATATTTTAAAGCTCGATAAAACCAGTTATTAGTAATACACATGCTTGTTTATCAGAATTACCTCTAGCTTTATAGGATATGGAAGCCATACCCATTTCTGTATCTGAGACATAATTTGGTATTCGATTTGCCATCTATATTCCATTCATATATACCGTCTCCAGGTATATACATTTCTATTTTGATTAGATTGTTCTTCATATAGTAAATCGGTTGGAGTATGTCTTTTATAATAGGGTTTATTTGATCTTATTTTATTTCTTATCTGATTTATTTCTTGATCATCATTATCAGATTGAGTAGAGGATTGAATTGATTCATTATCGTTTTCATCAATATTGTTGATTCCTTTACCCTTGTCTAAATTTGCTAATCTAGATGCGATTGATTTTAATATTTCATTTTCAGGAAATATTACTTGTCTATTTATAGGTTTAAATATAGGTGTAGATGTAGATGAAAAAGGATGTTGCATACTTTGTTCTAATTTATTATATTCATTCATATTTAATTTATGATCTATTTGATCTACTTGTTTTGATATTGTATGTAATATTTGACTTTGATAGTTATTTTGTTGATAAATAGATTTAATATCTTGTAGTAAGTGGGGTTCTTTATCGTCTTTATTTGCACCAGTTTTAAATGGTGTAGCTATAATTTGTCTATTTGGTGTATTTATTTTTAAATCTTTTAACGGGGATGTATTGATTTAGTTTTAGATCCATCTACTTGTTCCCATAATTGTCCTAAAGATGAGCTTGTATTAATTGTTTTAAATGGGTAATCTATGTTATCGCTATTGAATATGTTTCAAACCATATAAAAAATGGAATGTCTATTTCTTTTAATAGCATACAATTATACCATTTTCTCTATATTCTATTGTTTGTTTTTTGAAAGCGTATTGAAATACCAGTTTCTCTTATCATTATTTTCTTTTGAATAGAAATCTTCTTTGATATATTGTTTATTGATTGCATATTCTTTTGTAATTACATTAATAGATTTAAAATCTGAATGCGTAGGAGATGTCAGTATATAGGTCGTTATTTGGTTCAGCAATAGGTGCTTTAAATTTAATGTCTTGATTATCGTTTTGATTGACACTTTCAACTTCTGAGTCCGTACTTCGATTTTTTTAGATCGAAACTCAGAACAAGAAGGCCGGGAATAATACGAACTTATTCTTGGAGGTGCTGGTTCTCTAAATGAACCAAATTGTAATATTATTTTTCCGTCTTTTTGTTCAATTATTCTTGAAATATTTCTTTGTTCAAAATTCCTTATTGGTTGAGTAATCTCAATTTTCCATTGATCTGGAATGGTTATTTCATCCCATTTTAATTGTTTAGGTGCATAGGTAGCACTTGGAATGTCTTGCTTGTTAACTGCTAATATGGTAGTTTCTCCTTTATTATCTTGTAATAGACATCTTGGGTTAAATTCAGAGGTTGATTGCTTAAAATAGATTCTATATAGCAATAGATATCCGTGTCTATTATTTTCAAATTTAATTTCAGGTAAGTGAACATTTAATACCAGCGTATTTAGTATCGTTGGATCATGTAAACTTACTTGAAAATTAGGGGCACAATTGAAATAAATTGCTCCGTTGCATAAGTTTGATTGAACTGCTCCAAGTGGCGAATCTTCAAATTTTAATAAAGTTTTATCTCTTAATAGCATAAGTATTGGTGAATCAATACCATTCCTTGATAAGGGTTTGATTGCTATTTGAACTAGTCCAAAATGGAGATAATTAAATCCTTTTTGTTTATATTTATCAAGGGCGATTGAGGATAATAATTTGATTTCTTGAATTCATTTTGTAAAGATAAGGTCTGTTCATGTTCTTTTATTGCATAAGCTGTTCTGAAATCAAAAGTTCCAATTTGATAAATATTTTCTGGGTTTACATGTGGTAGTTTATTTTTTGATAATTCATGATTAAAGTTTGTTATTTTTGTCATAATCTCTCTTGAGTTAATTGTAGTATGAGATGTAGATGCAGCATATTTCGGTTTGAAAAGCTTTCTAAATGAGGGCGCCATGACTTAAATTTTACTTAAACACATACTAGAGAGAGACTTACCAATTCTATGTTGACACAACTGGGGCTTATAGCGGTCTTACTGCCTTTAGGACTTGCGGCCTGGAACACCTCAGCAACAGGGGCTTGAGAGAAGGGTGAGGATCTGGCTAGGAGAGAGTAGGTTGATTTAAGTAGTGGTGCCTTTGTTTTAGGAGGCGGTTCAAATGACAATTTGTGCAAACCATTTAAAACGCTTTGACTCTGATACCATAAAAAAAAAAATTTTTTGATGCTTAATAAAACCGAGATACTATCGACGAATGAGGGTACAAATACTTGGAGAAGTGCCCCCACATAAGAAGTCGAAGGTGCCAATATTGTCCGAAGACTCAGGGTTCTCGTTGTCCGTGACTAGATTTACTTACTAAGCGTGGGCGTGGTTTTGAAAAAAGTAATTTTTATTAAAACTTTGATTACAAGAGCTAAGTAAGAGATTACAAAAGTAGAGATTTGTAGAGAGTTTGTAGAGAGAAAAGTTGTCGAAATAAACGTGCTTCCTCTGATGGTAGAGTTGAGTATTTATAGGGGAAGTTGGGTGCTTGCTTATGTCATTGCTTGCGTCAGTGTGTTGCTACGTGTCGTCCTGTAGTGGTGCCGACATTTTGCTTACGTCATTGCTTACGTTTTGAGTGCTTGCTGTGTGTATAAGTGGGTCCCATTTGTCGGAGGTGGGTCCCATAAGGTACATATTATCAATGAGGGTACTATCGACGAATGAGGGTACAAATACTGAGGGTACAAATACTTTCTCTGTATGAAAATGGCCAAATCCTTATCAATGAAACCATTGATTCTTCATATTCACATCAATAGGTGTTGTTTAAGCCTCCATATGTGTCGTCTTGCTACAACGCCCCTTATTCACCATTAGAAACTCCTATGAGATTCTTAGAACTAACAGAACTACGGGATAAGCTATAATGCTTGTTTTTTACTTTTATTTGCTTCTACACCTTTTTTGAATATCTCAAAGCAGTTGTACCCTCAAAGACTATTGAGTCAAATTTAGACATGTCGGATGGAAAAACTAACAAATCTCGGTACCCACGGCTTGACCCTAAGTCTCGGAAGTTACCAACGGCTTAGAAAAATATTCAGACAAAGACTATGAGTCAAATTTGACCATGTTGGATGGAAAAAGTAACAAATCTCGGTACCCACGGCTTGACCCTAATTCTCGAAAACTACCAATGGTTTAGAAAAATAGTCAGACAAAGACTATGAGTCGAATTTGGACATGTCGGATTGAAAAAGTCACAAATATTGGTACCCACGGCTTGAATCTAATTCTCGAAAACTACCAACGGTTTAGAAAAATATTCAGAAAAAGACTATGAGTCGAATTTCGACATGTCGGGTTGAAAAAGTCACAAATATTGGTGCCCACGGCTAGACCCTAATTCTCAAAAACTACCAACGGTTTAGAAAAATATTCAGACAAAGACTATGCGTCTAATTTGGACATGTCGGATGGAAAAAGTAACAAATCTCGGTACCCACGGCTTGACCCTAATTCTCGAAAACTACCAACGGTTTAGAAAAATCTTTAGACAAAGACTATGAGTCGAATTTAGACATGTCGGATAGAAAAAGTAACAAATCTCGGTACCCACGGCTTGACACTAAATCTCGGAAGTTACCAACGGTTAGAAAAATATTCAAACAAATAATATGAGTCGAATTTGGACATGTCGGATGGAAAAAGTAACAAATATCAGTACCCATGGTTTGACCCTAATTCTCGAAAACTACCAACTGTTTAGAAAAATATTCAGACAAAGACTATGAGTCAAATTTGGACATGTCGGATGGAAAAAGTAACAAATCTCGGTACCAGCGGCTTGATCCTAATTCTTGAAAACTGCCAAGGATTTAGAAAAATATTCAGACAAAGACTATGAGTCGAATTCGGACATGTCGGATGGAAAAAGTAACAAATCTCGGTACCCATGGCTTGACCCTAATTCTCGAAAACTACCAACGGTTTAGAAAAATATTCAGACAAAGACTATGAGTCAAATTTGGACATGTCGGATGGAAAAAGTAACAAATCTCAGTACCCACGGCTTCTCCCTAATTCTCGAAAACAACCAACAGTTTAAAATATTCAGACAAAGACTATGAGTCGAATTTGGACATGTCAGATAGAAAAAGTAACATATCGATACCCACGGCTTGACCCTAATTTTCAAAGGTTATCAATGGCTTAGAAAATTTTTCAGACAAAGACTATGAGTCGAATTTGGACATGTCAGTTGAAAAAGTAACAAATTTCTATACCCACGGCTTGACACTACTTCTCGAAAACTACCAACGGTTTAGAAAAATATTCAGACAAAGACTATGAGTCAGTTTGGATATGTCGGATAGAAAAAGTAACAAATCTCGGTACCCACACCTTGACCCTAACACCTCAAAAGTTACTAAAGACTGAGTCGAATTCGGACATGTCGAATGGAAAAATTAAAAAATCTTGGTACCCACAGCTTGACCCTAATTCTCGAAAACTACCAACGGTTTAGAAAAATATTCAGACAAAGACTATGAGTCGAATTCAGACATGTCGGATAGAAAATGTAACAAATCTCGGTATCCGCGCCTTAACCCTAAATCTCGGAAGTTACCAACGGCTTAGAAAAATATTCAAAAAATACTATGGGTTGAATTTGGACATGTTGGATGGAAAAACTTACAAATATCGGTAACCACAGCTTGACACTAATTCTCGAAAACTACCAACGGTTTAGAAAAATATTCAGACAAAGATTATGAATCAAATTTGGACATGTCGGATGGAAAAAGTAACAAATCGCGGTACCCACTGCTTGACCCTAATTCTCAATACTACCAACGGTTTAGAAAAATATTTAGACAAAGACTATG
>CM051363.1:20373552-20400825 GCA_028015245.1 Cardamine occulta | reverse complement strand
TTGACCCTAATTCTCAAAAACTACCAACGGGTTTAGAAAAATCTTTAGACAAAGACGATGAGTCAAATTTGGACATGTTGGATGGAAAAAGTAACAAATCTCGGAACCCATGGTTTGAGCCTAATTCTCGAAAAGTACCAATGGTTTAGAAAAATCTTCAGTCAAAGACTAAGAGTCGAATTTGGACATGTCGGATGGAAAAAGTCACAAATATCGGTACCCATGGCTTGACACTAATTCTCGAAAACTATCAACAGTTTAGAAAAATATTTAGAGAAAGATAGAGGGTTAAATTTGGACATCTCGGATGGAAAAAGTAACAAATCTCGGTACCCACGGTTTGACCCTAATTCTCGAAAACTACGAACGGTTTAGAAAAATATTCATACAAAGATATGAGTCGAATTCTGACATGTCGGATGGAAAAAATAACAAATCTCGGTACCCACGACTTGACCCTAATTCTCGAAAACTACCAACGGTTTAGAAAAATCTTCACACAAATTCTATGAGTCGAATTTGGATATGTCGGATGGAAAAAGTCAAAAATATCGGTACCCACGGCTTGAATCTAATTCTCGAAAACTACCAACAGTTTAGAAAAAATATTCAAACAAAGATTATGTGTCAATTTTGGACATGTTGGATGGAAAAAGTAACAAATCTTGGTATCCACGGCTTGACCCAAATTCTCGAAAACTACCAAGGTTTAGAAAAATATTCAGATAGAGACTATGAGTCGGATTCGGACATGTCGGATAGAAATTTTGTTCATTAATGACTCCAGATTCTTTCATTTCCATGTAAAGATCATTTCCTTCACGAGTCCGTTCGCCTACTCCACCAAATACGAAAAAGTAACAAATTTCGGTACCTGCGGCTTGACCCTAATTCAGGAAAACTACCAACGATTTAGAAAATAATTCCAAGATTATGAGTCAAATTTGGACATGTTGGATGGAAATAGTAACAAATCTCGGTACCCAAAGCTTGATCCTAATTCTCGAAAACTACCAACGGTTTAGAAAAAATATTCAGACAAAGACTATGAGTCGAATTCGGACATGTCGGATAGAAAAAGTAACAAATCTCAGTACCCACGGCTTGACCGTAATTCTCGAACACTACCAACGGTTTAGAAAAATCTACAGACAAAGACTATGAGTTGAATTTAAACATGTTGGATAGAAAAAGTAACATATCTCGGTACCCACGGTTTGGCCCTAAATCTCGGAAGTTACCAACGGCTTAGAAAAATATTCAGACAAAGACTATGAGTCAAATTTGGACATGTCGGATGGAAAAAGTAACAAATCTCGGTACCCACGGCTCGACCCTAATTCTCGAAAACTACCAATGATTTAGAAAAATCATCAGACAAAGACTATGAGTCTAATTTGGACATGTCGGATGGAAAAATTCACAAATATCGGTACCCACGGCTTGAATCTAATTATCGAAAACTACCAACGGTTTAGAAAAATATTC
Source organism: Cardamine occulta (assembly GCA_028015245.1). Classification (NCBI taxonomy): domain Eukaryota; kingdom Viridiplantae; phylum Streptophyta; class Magnoliopsida; order Brassicales; family Brassicaceae; genus Cardamine; species Cardamine occulta. The sequence goes on along the minus strand of CM051363.1, from coordinate 20,399,337 downwards.
AGACAAAGACTATGAGTCAAATTTGGACATGTCGGATGGAAAAAGTAACAAATCTCGGTACCCACGGCGTGACCCCAATTCTTGAAAACTATAAAGCGATTTAGAAAAATATTGAGACAAAGACTATGAGTCGAATTCGGACATGTCGGATGGAAAAAGTAACCAATTTTGGTACCCACGGCTTGACCGTAATTCTCGAAAACTACCAACAGTTTAGAAAATTATTCAGACAAAGACTATTGAGTCGAATTTGGACATGTCGGATAGAAAAAGTAACATATCTCGGTACCCACGGATGACACTAAATCTCGAAAGTTACCAACGGCTCAGAAAAATAATCAAAAAATACTATGAGTCGAATTTGGACATGTTGGATGGAAAAAATCACAAATATCGGTACCCACGGCTTGACACTAATTTTCGAAAACTACCAACGGTTTAGAAAAATATTCAGACAAAGACTATGAGTCGAATTTAGACATGTCGGATGGAAAAAGTAACAAATCTCGTACCCACGGCTTGACCCTAATTTTCGGAAATTACTAACGGCTTAGAAAAATATTTAGACAAAGACTATGAGTCGAATTTGGACATGTCGGTGGATAAAGTAACAAATCTCGAACCCATGGTTTGACCCTAATTCTAAAACTACCAATGGTTTAAAAAATCTTCAAACAAAGACTATGAGTCTAATTTGGACATGTCGGATTGAAAAAGTCACAAATATCGGTACCCACGGCTTGACTCTTATTCTTGAACACTACCAACGGTTTAGAAAATTCTTCAAAGATTATGAGTCAGATTTGGACATGTCGGATGGAAATAGTAACAAATCTCGGTACCCAAAGGCTTGACCCTAATTCTCGAAAACTACCAATGGTTTAGAAAAATATTCAGACAAAGACTATGAGTCGAATTCGGACATGTCGGATAGAAAAAGTAACAAATCTCGGTATCCACGGCTTGACCATAATTCTCGAACACTACCAACGGTTTAGAAAAATCTACAGACAAAGACTATGAGTCGAATTTAAACATGTTGGATAGAAAAAGTAACATATCTCAGTACCCACGATTTGGCCCTAAATCTCGGAAGTTACCAACGGCTTAGAAAAATATTCAGACAAAGACTATGAGTCAAATTTGGACATGTCTGATGGAAAAAGTAACAAATCTCAGTACCCACGGCTCGACCCTAATTCTCGAAAACTACGAATGATTTAGAAAAATTCAGCACAAAGACTATGAGTCTAATTTGGACATGTCGGATGGAAAAAGCCACAAATATCGGTACCCACGGCTTGAATTCTAATTTCTAAAAACTACCAACGGTTTAGAAAAATATTCAGACAAAGACTATGAGTCAAATTTGGACATGTCGGAATGGAAAAAGTAACAAATCTCGGTAGCCACGGTTTGACCCTAATTCTCGAAAACTACAAACGATGTAGAAAAATATTCAGACAAAGACTATGAGTCAAATTTGGACATGTCGGATGGAAAAAGTAACAAATCTCGGTACCCACGGCTTGACCCTAATTCTCGAAAACTACCAACGGTTTAGAAAAATATTCAGACAAAGACTATTGAGTCGAATTTGGACATGTCGGATAGAAAAAGTAACATATCTCGGTATCCACGGTTGACACTAAATCTCGGAAGTTACCAACGGCTCAGAAAAATATTAAGACAAAGACTATTGAGTCAAATTTGGACATGTCGGATGGAAAAAGTAACAAATCTCGGTACCCACGGCTTGACCCTAAATCTCGGAAGTTACCAACGGCTTAGAAAAATATTCAGACAAAGACTATAAGTTAAATTTGGATATGTTGGATGGAAAAAGTAACAAATTTCGGAACCCATGGTTTGACCCTTATTCTCGAAAACTACCAATGGTTTAGAAAAATCTTCAAATAAAGACTATGAGTCGAATTTGGACATGTCGGATTGAAAAAGTAACCAATCTGGGTACCCACGGCTTGAATCTACTTCTCGAAAACTACCAACGGTTTAGAAAAATATTCAGACCAAGACTATGTGTCAAATTTGGACATGTCAGATGGAAAAAGTAACAAATCTCGGTACCCACGGCTTGACCGTGAGTCTCGAAAACTAACAACGGTTTTGAAAAATATTCAGACAAAGACTATGAGTCAAATTTGGACATGTCGGATGGAAAAAGAAACAAATTTCAGTACCCACGGCTTCACCCTAATTCCCGAAAACTACCAACGGTTTAGAAAAATATTCAAAAAAGACTATGAGTCGAATTTCGACATGTTGGATTGAAAAAGTCACAAATATCGGTACCCACGGCTTGACCCTAATTCTCGAAAGCTACCAACGGTTTAGAAAAAAATAAAGAGAAAGACTATGAGTCAAATTTGGACATGTCGGATGGAAAAAGTAACAAATCTCAGTACCCATGGCTTGACCCTAAATCTCGGAAGTTACCAACAGCTTAGAAAAATATTCAGACAAAGACTATGAGTCAAATTTGGACATGTTGGATGGAAAAAGTAACAAATTTCGGAACCCATGGTTTGACCCTAATTCTCGAAAACTACCAACGGTTTAGAAAAATCTTCAAATAAAGACTATGAGTCGAATTTGGACATGTCGGATGGAAAAAGTCACAAATATCGGTACCCACGGCTTGACCCTAATTCTCGAAAACTACCAACAGTTTAGAAAAATATTCAGAGAAACACTATTGAGTTGAATTTGGATATGTCGGATGGAAAAAGTAACAAATCTCGTACCCAAGGCTTCACCCTAAATCTCGAAAGTTACCAACGGCTTAGAAAAATATTCAGACAAAGACTATGAGTCAAATTTGGACATGTTGGATGGAAAAAGTAACAAATCTCGGAAACCATGGTTTGACCCTAATTCTCAAAAACTACCAATGGTTTAGAAAAATCTTCAGACAAAGACTAGGAGTCGAATTTGGACATGTCGGATGGAAAAAGTCACAAATATTCGACCCATGGCTTGACACTAATTCTCAAAAACTATCAACGGTTTGGAAAAATATTCAGACAAAGATTAAGAGTTAAATTTGGACATCTCGGATGGAAAAAGTAACAAATCTCGGTACCCACGGCTTGACCCTAATTCTCGAAAACTACCAACGGTTTAGAAAAATATTAAGACAAAGACTATTGAGTCGAATTTGGACATGTCGGATGGAAAAAGTAACAAATCTCGGTACCCACGGCTTGACCCTAAATCTCGGAAGTTACCAACGGCTTAGAAAAATATTCAGACAAAGACTATAAGTTAAATTTGGACATGTTAAATGGAAAAAGTAACAAATTTCGGAACCAATGATTTGACCCTAATTCTCGAAAACTACCAATGGTTTAGAAAAATCTTCAAATAAAGACTATGAGTCGAATTTGGACATGTCGGATGGAAAAAGTCACAAATATCGGTACCCACGGCTTGACACTAATTCTCGAAAACTACCAACGGTTTAGAAAAATATTCAGACAAAGACTATTGAGTCGAATTTGGACATGTCGGATAGAAAAAGTAACATATCTCGGTACCCACGGCTTGACCCTAAATCTCGGAAGTTACCAACGGCATAGAAAAATATTCAGACCAAGACTATGAATCAAATTTGGACATGTTGGATGGAAAAAGTAACAAATTTCGGAACCCATGGTTTGACCCTAATTCTCGAAAACTACCAACGGTTTAGAAAAATCTTCAAATAAAGACTATGAGTCGAATTTGGACATGTCGGATGGAAAAAGTCACAAATATTGGTACCCACGGCTTGACCCTAATTCTCGAAAACTACCAACAGTTTAGAAAAATATTCAGAGAAAGACTATTGAGTCGAATTTGAACATGTCGGATGGAAAAAGTAACAAATCTCGTACCCACGGCTTGACCCTAAATCTCGGAAGTTACCAACGGCTTAGACAAATTTCGGAACCCATGGTTTGACCCTAATTCTCGAAAACTACCAACGGTTTAGAAAAATCTTCAAATAAAGACTATGAGTCGAATTTGGACATGTCGGATGGAAAAAGTCACAAATATTGGTACCCACGGCTTGACCCTAATTCTCGAAAACTACCAACAGGTTAGAAAAATATTCAGACAAAGACTATGAGTCAAATTTGGACATGTTGGATGGAAAAAGTAACAAATCTCGGAAACCATGGTTTGACCCTAATTCTCAAAAACTACCAATGGTTTAGAAAAATCTTCAGACAAAGACTAGGAGTCGAATTTGGACATGTCGGATGGAAAAAGTCACAAATATCGGTACCCATGGCTTGACACTAATTCTCGAAAACTATTAACGGTTTGGAAAAAAATTCAGACAAAGATTAAGAGTTAATTTTGGACATCTCGTATGGAAAAAGTAACAAATCTCGGTACCCACGGCTTGACCCTAATTCTCGAAAACTACCAACGGTTTAGAAAAATATTCAGACAAAGACTATGAGTCGAATTCGGACATGTCGGATGGAAAAAATAACAAATCTCGGTACCCACAGCTTGACCCTAATTTTCGAAAACTACCAACGGTTTAGAAAAATCTTCAGACAAAGTCTATGAGTCAGATTTGGACTTGCCGGATAAAAAAAGTAACAAATCTCTGCATCTACGGCTTCAACCCTAATTCTCGAAAATTACCAATGGTTTAGAAAAATATGCAAAAAATACTATGTGTCGAATTTGGACATGTTGGATGGAAAGTCACAAAGATCAGTACCCATGGCTTGACACTAATTCTCGAAAACTATCAACGGTTTAGAAAAATATTCAGACAAAGATTATGAGTCAAATTTGGACATGTCGGATGGAAAAAGTAACTAATCTCGGTACCCACGGCTTGACCCAAATTCTCAAAAACTACCAACGGTTTAGACAAATATTAAGACAAATATTATGAGTCGAATTTGGACATGTTGGATGGAAAAAATCACAAATATCGGTACCCACGGCTTGACACTAATTTTCGAAAACTACCAACGGTTTAGAAAAATATTCAGACAAAGACTATTGAGTCGAATTTGGACATGTCGGATGGAAAAAGTAACAAATCTCGGTACCCACGGCTTGACCCTAAATCTCGGAAGTTACCAACGGCTTAGAAAAATATTCAGACAAAGACTATGAGTCAAATTTGGACATGTTGGATGGAAAAAGTAACGAACCTCGAACCCATGGTTTGACCCTAATTCTCAAAACTACCAATGGTTTAAAAATATTCAAACAAAGACTATGAGTCTAATTTGGACATGTCGGATTGAAAAAGTCACAAATATCGGTATCCACGGCTTGAATCTTATTCTTGAAAACTACCAACGGTTTAAAAAATTATTCAAAGATTATGAGTCAAATTTGGACATGTCGGATGGAAAAGTAACAAATCTCGACCAAAGGCTTGACCCTAATTCTCAAAAAACTACCAATGGTTTAGAAAAATATTCAGATAAAGACTATGAGTCGAATTTGGACATGTCCGGATAGAAAAAGTAACAAATCTCGCATCCACCGGCTTGACCCTAATTCTCAAACACTACCAACGGTTTAGAAAAAATCTACGACAAAGACTATGAGTCGAATTTAAACATGTTGATGAAAAAAAAAAGTAACATATCTCGGTACCCACGATGATTCCTAAATCTTGGAATTACCAACGGCATTAGAAAAATATTCGATAAAGACTATGAGTCAAATTTGGACATGTCGGATGGAGAAAAGTAACAAATCTCAAGACCCACGGCTCGACCCTAATTCTTAAAAACTACCAATGATTTAGATAAATCTTCAGACAAAGACTATGAGTGCTAATTTGGACATGTCGGATGGAAAAAGTCACAAATTTGCACCCATGGCTTGACACTAATTCTCAAAAACTATCAACGGTTTGGAAAAAAATTTCATAAAAGATTAAGAGTTAATTTTGGACATCTCGGATGGAAAAAGTAACAAATCTCGCATCCACGGCTTGACCCTAATTTTTAAAAACTACCAACCGTTTAGAAAAATATTTAGACAAAGACTATGAGTCTAATTCGACATGTCGGATGGAAAAAATAACAAATCTCGGACCCACGGCTTGACCCTAATTTTCAAAACTACCAACGGTTTAGAAAAATCTTCAGACAAAGACTATGAGTCAGATTTGGACATGTCGGATAGAAAAAGTAACAAATCTGCACCACGGCTCGACCCTAATTCTCGAAAATTACCAATGGTTTAGAAAAATATGCAAAAAATACTATGAGTCGAATTTGGACATGTTGGATGGAAAGTCACAAAGATCGGTACCCATGGCTTGACACTAATTCTCGAAAACTATCAACGGTTTAGAAAAATATTCAGACAAAGATTATGAGTCAAATTTGGACATGTCGGATGGAAAAAGTAACAAATCTTGGTACCCACGGCTTGACCCAAATTCTCAAAAACTACCAACGGTTTAGACAAATATTAAGACAAAGATTATGAGTCGAATTTGGACAATTGGTGATGGAAAAAATAACAAATCTCGGTACCCACGGCTTGACCCTAAATCTCGGAAGTTACCAACGGCTTAGAAAAATATTCAGACAAAGACTATGAGTCAAATTTGGACATGTTGGATGGAAAAAGTAACAAATCTCGGAACCCATGGTTTGACCCTAATTCTCGAAAACTACCAATGGTTTAAAAAAATCTTCAAACAAAGACTATGAGTCTAATTTGGACATGTCGGATTGAAAAAGTCACAAATATCGGTACCCACGGCTTGATTCTTATTCTTGAAAACTACCCACGGTTTAGAAAACTATTCAAAGATTATGAGTCAAATTTGGACATGTCGGATGGAAATAGTAACAAATCTCGGTACCCAAAGGCTAGACCCTAATTCTCAAAAACCACCAACGGTTTAGAAAAATATTCAGACAAAGACTATCCGTGTAATTTGGACATGTCGGATGGAAAAAGTAACAAATCTCGATACCCACGGCTTGACCCTAATTCTCAAAAACTACCAACGGTTTAGAAAAATCTTTAGCAAAATACTATGAGTCGAATTTAGACATGTTGGATAGAAAAAGTAACAAATCTCGGTACCCACGATTTGGCCCTAAATCTCGGAAGTTACCAACGGCTTAGAAAAATATTTAGACAAAGACTATGAGTCAAATTTGGACATGTCTGATGGAAAAAGTAACAAATCTCAGTACCCACGGCTCGACCCTAATTCTCGAAAACTACCAATGATTTAGATAAATCTGCAGACAAAGACTATGTGTCTAATTTGGACATGTCAGATGGAAAAGTAACAAATATCGGTATTCACGGCTTGAATCTAATTCTCGAAAACTACCAACGTTTTAGAAAAATATTCAGACAAAGACTATGAGTCAAATTTGGACATGTCGGATGGAAAAAGTAACAAATCTCGGGAGCCACGGTTTGACCCTAATTCTCGAACACTACAAACGATGTAGAAAAATATTCAGACAAAGACTATGAGTCAAATTTGGACATGTCGGATGGAAAAAGTAACAAATCTCGGTACCCACGGCTTGACCCTAATTCTCGAAAACTACCAACGGTTTAGAAAAATATTCAGACAAAGACTATTGAGTCGAATTTGGACATGTCGGATAGAAAAAGTAACATATCTCGGTACCCACGGTTGACACTAAATCTCGGAAGTTACCAACGGCTCAGAAAAATATTCAAAAAATACTATGAGTCGAATTTGGACATGTTGGATGGAAAAAATCACAAATATCGGTACCCACGGCTTGACACTAAATCTCGAAAACTACCAACGGTTTAGAAAAATATTCAAACAAAGAGTATGAGTCAAATTTGGACATGTCGGATGGAAAAAGTAACAAATCTCGGTACCCACGGCTTCACCCTGATTCTTGAAAACTACCAACGGTTTAGAAAAATATTCAGACAAAGACTATGAGTCGAATTTGGACATGTCGGATGGAAAAACTAACAAATCTCGGTACCCACGGCTTGACCCTAATTCTCGAAAACTACTAACGGTTTAGAAAAATATTAAGACAAAGACTATTGAGTCAAATTTGGATATGTCGGATGGAAAAAGTAACAAATCTCGGTACCCACGGCTTGACCCTAAATCTCGGAAGTTACCAACGGCTTAGAAAAATATTCAGACAAAGATTATAAGTTAAATTTGGATATGTTGGATGGAAAAAGTAACAAATTTCGGAACCCATGGTTTGACCCTTATTCTCGAAAACTACCAATGTTTTAGAAAAATCTTCAAATAAAGACTATGAGTCGAATTTGAACATGTCGGATGGAAAAAGTCACAAATATCGGTACCCACGGCTTGAATCTAATTCTCGAAAACTACCAACGGTTTAGAAAAATATTCAGACAAAGACTATGAGTCAAATTTGGACATGTCGGATGGAAAAAGTAACCAATCTCGGTACCCACGGCTTGACCCTAATTCTCGAAAACTACCAACGGTTTAGAAAATTATTCAGACAAAGACTATTGAGTCGAATTTGGACATGTCGGATAGAAAAAGTAACATATCTCGGTACCCACGGTTGACACTAAATCTCGGAAGTTACCAACGGCTCAGAAAAATATTCAAAAAATACTATGAGTCGAATTTGGACATGTTGGATGGAAAAAATCACAAATATCGGTACCCACGGCTTGACACTAATTCTCGAAAACTACCAACGGTTTAGAAAAATATTCAAAAAAAGAGTATGAGTCAAATTTGGACATGTCAGATGGAAAAAGTAACAAATCTCGGTACCCACGACTTGACCCTAAATCTCGGAAGTTACCAACGGCTTAGAAAAATATTCAGACAAAGACTATGAGTCAAATTTGGACATGTTGGATGGAAAAAGTAACAAATTTCGGAACCCATGGTTTGACCCTAATTCTCGAAAACTACCAACGGTTTAGAAAAATCTTCAAATAAAGACTATGAGTCGAATTTGGACATGTCGGATGGAAAAAGTCACAAATATCGGTACCCACGGCTTGACCCTAATTCTCGAAAACTACCAACAGTTTAGAAAAATATTCAGAGAAAGACTATTGAGTCGAATTTGGACATGTCGGATGGAAAAAGTAACAAATCTCGTACCCAAGGCTTGACCCTAAATCTCGGAAGTTACCAACGGCTTAGAAAAATATTCAGACAAAGACTATGAGTCAAATTTGGACATGTTGGATCGAAAAAGTAACAAATCTCGGAAACCATGGTTTGACCCTAATTCTCAAAAACTACCAGTGGTTTAGAAAAATCTTCAGACAAAGACTAGGAGTCGAATTTGGACATGTCGGATGGAAAAAGTCACAAATATCGGTACCCATGGCTTGACAATAATTCTCAAAAACTATCAACGGTTTGGAAAAATATTCAGACAAAGATTAAGAGTTAAATTTGGACATCTCGGATGGAAAAAGTAACAAATCTCGGTACCCACGGCTTGACCCTAATTCTCGAAAACTACCAACGGTTTAGAAAAATATTCAAACAAAGACTATGAGTCGAATTCGGACATGTTGGATGGAAAAAATAACAAATCTCGGTACCCACAGCTTGACCCTAATTTTCGAAAACTACCAACGGTTTAGAAAAATCTTCAGACAAAGTCTTTGAGTCAGATTTGGACATGTCGGATAGAAAAAGTAACAAATCTCGGTACCCACGGCTCGACCCTAATTCTCAAAAATTACCAATGGTTTAGAAAAATATGCAAAAAATACTATGAGTAGAATTTGGACATGTTGGATGGAAAGTCACAAAGATCGGTACCCATGGCTTGACACTAATTCTCGAAAACTATCAACGGTTTAGAAAAATATTCAGACAAAGATTATGAGTCAAATTTGGACATGTCGGATGGAAAAAGTAACAAATCTCGGTACCCACGGCTTGACCCAAATTCTCAAAAACTACCAACGGTTTAGACAAATATTAAGACAAAGATTATGAGTCGAATTCGGACATTTCGGATGGAAAAAGTAACAAATCTCTGTACCCACGGCTTGACCCTAATTCTCGAAATCTACCAACGGTTTACAAAAATCTACAGACAAAGATTATGAGTCGAATTTAAACATGTTGGATAGAAAAAGTAACATATCTCGGTACCCACAGCTTGACCCTAAATGTCGGAAGTTACCAACGGCTTAGAAAAATATTCAGACAAAGACTATGAGTCAAATTTGGGCATGTCGGATGGAAAAAGTAACAAATCTCGGTACCCACGGCTTGACCCTAATTCTCGAAAATTACCAACGGTTTAGAAAAATCTTCAGACAAAGACTTAGTCCAATTTGGACATGTCGGATGGAAAAAGTCACAAAAATCGGTACTCACGGCTTAAATCTAATTCTCGAAAACTACCAACGGTTTAGAAAAAATATTCAGACAAAGACTATGAGTCAATTTTGGACATCTCGGACGGAAAAAGTAACAAATCTCGGTACCCACGGCTTGACCCAAATTCTCGAAAACTACCGACAGTTTAGACAAATATTCAGACAAAGACTATGAGTCAGATTCGGACATGTCGGATGGAAAAAGTAACAAATCTCGGTACCTGCGGCTTGACCCTAATTCAGGAAAACTACCAACGGTTTAGAAGAATCTTAAGACAAAGACTATGAGTCGAATTTAAACATGTCGGATGAAAAAATTAACAAATCTCGATAGCCACGGCTTGACCCTAATTCTCAAAAACTACCAAGGGGTTTAGAAAAATCTTTAGACAAAGACGATGAGTCAAATTTGGACATGTTGGATGGAAAAAGTAACAAATCTCGGAACCCATGGTTTGAGCCTAATTCTCGAAAACTACCAATGCTTTAGAAAAATCTTCAGACAAAGACTAAGAGTCGAATTTGGACATGTCGGATGGAAAAAGTCACAAATATCGGTACCCATGGCTTGACACTAATTCTCGAAAACTATCAACGGTTTAGAAAAATATTCAGAGAAAGATTAAGAGTTAAATTTGGACATCTCGGAAGGAAAAAGTAACAAATCTCGGTACCCACGGTTTGACCCTAATTCTCAAAAATTACCAAAGGTTTAGAAAAATATTTAGACAAAGACTATGAGTCAAATTCGGACATGTCGGATGGAAAAAATAACAAACCTCGGTACCCACGGCTTGACCCTAATTCTCGAATACTACCAACAGTTTAGAAAAATCTTCAGACAAAGCCTATGAGTCGAATTTGGATATGTCGGATGGAAAAAGTCACAAATATCGGTACCCACGGCTTGAATCTAATTCTCGAAAACTACCAACGGTTTAGAAAAAATATTCAGACAAAGGTTATGAGTCAATTTTGGACATGTTGGATGGAAAAAGTAACAAATCTTGGTACCCACGGCTTGACCCAAATTCTCGAAAACTACCAACGGTTAGAAAAATATTCAAACAAAGACTATGAGTCCAATTTGGACATGTCGGATGGAAAAAGTAACAAATCTCCGTACCCACGGCTTGACCCTAATTCTCGAAAACTACCAACGGTTTAGAAAAATATTCAGACAAAGACTATTGAGTCAAACTTAGACATGTCGGATGGAAAAACTAACAAATCTCGGTACCCACGGCTTGACCCTAAGTCTCGGAAGTTACCAACGGCTTAGAAAAATATTCAGACAAAGACTATGAGTCCAATTTGGACATGTCGGATGGAAAAAGTAACAAATCTCAGTACCCACGGCTTGACCCTAATTCTCGAAAACTACCAACGGTTTAGAAAAATAGTCAGACAAAGACTATGAGTCGAATTTGGACATGTCGGATGGAAAAAGTCACAAATATTGGTACCCACGGCTTGAATCTAATTCTCGAAAACTACCAACGGTTTAGAAAAATATTCAGAAAAAGACTATGAGTCAAATTTAGACATGTCAGATGGAAAAAGTAACAAATCTTGGTACCCACGGCTTGACGCTAATTCTCGAAAACTACCAACGGTTTAGAAAAATCTTCAAATAAAGACTATGAGTCGAATTTGGACATGTCGGATGGTAAAAGTCACAAATATCGGTACCCACGGCTTGACCCTAATTCTCGAAAACTACCAACAGTTTAGAAAAATATTCAGAGAAAGACTATTGAGTCGAATTTGGACATGTCGGATGGAAAAAGTAACAAATCTCGTACCCAAGGCTTGACCCTAAATCTCGGAAGTTACCAACGGCTTAGAAAAATATTCAGACAAAGACTATGAGTCAAATTTGGACATGTTGGATGGAAAAAGTAACAAATCTCGGAAACCATGGTTTGACCCTAATTCTCAAGAACTACCAATGGTTTAGAAAAATCTTCAGACAAAGACTAGGAGTCGAATTTGGACATGTCGGATGGAAAAAGTCACAAATATCGGTACCCATGGCTTGATACTAATTCTCAAAAACTATCAACGGTTTGGAAAAATATTCAGACAAAGATTAAGAGTTAAATTTGGACATCTCGGATGGAAAAGGTAACAAATCTCGGTACCCACGGCTTGACCCTAATTCTCGAAAACTACCAACGGTTTAGAAAAATATTCAGACAAAGACTATGAGTCGAATTCGGACATGTCAGATGGAAAAAATAACAAATCTCGGTACCCACAGCTTGACCCTAATTTTCGAAAACTACCAACGGTTTAGAAAAATCTTCAGACAAAGTCTATGAGTCAGATTTGGACATGTCGGATAGAAAAAGTAACAAATCTCGGTACCCACGGCTCGACCCTAATTCTCGAAAATTACCAATGGTTTAGAAAAATATGCAAAAAATACTATGAGTCGAATTTGGACATGTTGGATGGAAAGTCACAAAGATCGGTACCCTTGGCTTGACACTAATTCTCGAAAACTATCAACGGTTTAGAAAAATATTCAGACAAAGATTATGAGTCAAATTTGGACATGTCGGATGGAAAAAGTAACAAATCTCGGTACCCACGGCTTGACCCAAATTCTCAAAAACTACCAACGGTTTAGACAAATATTAAGACAAAGATTATGAGTCGAATTCGGACATGTCGGATGGAAAAAGTAACAAATCTCAGTACCCACGGCTTGACCCTAATTCTCGAAAACTACCAACGGTTTACAAAAATCTACAGACAAAGATTATGAGTCGAATTTAAACATGTGGGATAGAAAAAGTAACATATCTCGGTACCCACAGCTTGACCCTAAATGTCGGAAGTTACCAACGGCTTAGAAAAATATTCAGAAAAAGACTATGAGTCAAATTTGGGCATGTCGGATGGAAAAAGTAACAAATCTCGGTACACACGGCTTGACCCTAATTCTCGAAAATTACCAACGGTTTAGAAAAATCTTCAGACAAAGACTTAGTCCAATTTGGACATGTCGGATGGAAAATGTCACAAAAATCGGTACTCACAGCTTAAATCTAATTCTCGAAAACTACCAACGGTTTAGAAAAAATATTCAGACAAAGACTATGAGTCAATTTTGGACATCTCGGACGGAAAAAGTAACAAATCTCGGTACCCACGGCTTGACCCAAATTCTCGAAAACTACCGACGGTTTAGACAAATATTCAGACAAAGACTATGAGTCAGATTCGGACATGTCGGATGGAAAAAGTAACAAATCTCGGTACCCGCGGCTTGACCCTAATTCAGGAAAACTACCAACGGTTTAGAAAAATCTTAAGACAAAGACTATGAGTCGAATTTGGACATGTCGGATGGAAAAAGTCACAAATATCGATAGCCACGGCTTGACCCTAATTCTCAAAAACTACCAACGGGTTTAGAAAAATCTTTAGACAAAGACGATTAGTCAAATTTGGACATGTTGGATGGAAAAAGTAACAAATCTCGGAACCCATGGTTTGAGCCTAATTCTCAAAAACTACCAATGGTTTAGAAAAATCTTCAGACAAAGACTAAGAGTCGAATTTGGACATGTCGGATGGAAAAAGTCACAAATATCGGTACCCATGGCTTGACACTAATTCTCGAAAACTATCAACGGTTTAGAAAAATATTCAGAGGAAGATTATGAGTCAAATTTGGGCATGTCGGATGGAAAAAGTAACAAATCTCGGTACCCACGGTTTGACCCTAATTCTCGAAAATTACCAAAGGTTTAGAAAAATATTCAGACAAAGACTATGAGTCAAATTCGGACATGTCGGATGGAAAAAATAACAAACCTCGGTACCCACGGCTTGACCCTAATTCTCGAATACTACCAACGGTTTAGAAAAATCTTCAGACAAAGCCTATGAGTCGAATTTGGATATGTCGGATGGAAAAAGTCACAAATATCGGTACCCACGGCTTGAATCTAATTCTCGAAAACTACCAACGGTTTAGAAAAAATATTCAGACAAAGATTATGAGTCAATTTTGGACATGTTGGATGGAAAAAGTAACAAATCTTGGTACCCACGGCTTGACCCAAATTCTCGAAAACTACCAACGGTTAGAAAAATATTCAAACAAAGACTATGAGTCCAATTTGGACATGTCGGATGGAAAAAGTAACAAATCTCGGTACCCACGGCTTGACCCTAATTCTCAAAAACTACCAACGGTTTAGAAAAATATTCAGACAAAGACTATTGAGTCAAATTTAGACATGTCGGATGGAAAAACTAACAAATCTCGGTACCCACGGCTTGACGCTAATTCTCGAAAACTGCCAACGATTTAGAAAAATATTCAGACAAAGACTATGAGTCGAATTCAGACATGTCGGATGGAAAAAGTAACAAATCTCGGTACCCAAGGCTTGACCCTAATTCTCGAAAACTACCAACGGTTTAGAAAAATCTTCAAATAAAGACTATGAGTCGAATTTGGACATGTCGGATGGTAAAAGTCAAAAATATCGGTACCCACGGCTTGACCCTAATTCTCGAAAACTACCAACAGTTTAGAAAAATATTCAGAGAAAGACAATTGAGTCGAATTTGGACATGTCGGATGGAAAAAGTAACAAATCTCGTACCCAAGGCTTGACCCTAAATCTCGGAAGTTACCAACGGCTTAGAAAAATATTCAGACAAAGACTATGAGTCAAATTTGGACATGTTGGATCGAAAAAGTAACAAATCTCGGAAACCATGGTTTGACCCTAATTCTCAAGAACTACCAATGGTTTAGAAAAATCTTCAGACAAAGACTAGGAGTCAAATTTGGACTTGTCGGATGGAAAAAGTCACAAATATCGGTACCCATGGCTTGATACTAATTCTCAAAAACTATCAACGGTTTGGAAAAATATTCAGACAAAGATTAAGAGTTAAATTTGGACATCTCGGATGGAAAAGGTAACAAATCTCGGTACCCACGGCTTGACCCTAATTCTCGAAAACTACCAACGGTTTAGAAAAATATTCAGACAAAGACTATGAGTCGAATTCGGACATGTCAGATGGAAAAAATAACAAATTTGTACCCACAGCTTGACCCTAATTTTCAAAACTACCAACGGTTTAGAAAAATCTTCAGACAAAGACTATGAGTCAGATTTGGACATGTCGGATAAAAAAGTAACAAATCTCGGTACCCACGGCTCAACCCTAATTCTAAAAATTACCAATGGTTTAGAAAAATATGCAAAAAATACTATGAGTCGAATTTGGACATGTTGGATGGAAAGTCACAAAGATCGGTACCCTTGGCTTGACACTAATTCTCGAAAACTATCAACGGTTTAGAAAAATATTCAGACAAAGATTATGAGTCAAATTTGGACATGTCGGATGGAAAAAGTAACAAATTTCGGAACCCATGGTTTGACCCTTCTTTTCGAAAACTACCAATGTTTTAGAAAAATCTTCAAATAAAGACTATGAGTCGAATTTGGACATGTCGGATGGAAAAAGTCACAAATATCGGTACCCACAGTTTGAATATATTTCTCGAAAACTACCAACGGTTTAGAAAAATATTCAGACAAAGACTATGAGTCAAATTTGGACATGTCAGATGGAAAAAGTAACAAATCTTGGTACACACGGCTTGATCCTAATTTTGGAGAACTACCAAAGGTTTAGAAAAAGTTTCAGACAAAGACTATGAGTCAAATTTCCACATGTCGGATTGAAAAAGTAACATATCTCGGTACCTACGGTTGACACTAAATCTCGAAGTTACCAACGGCTTAGAAAAATATTCAAAAAGACTAGGAGTCGAATTTGGACATGTTGGATGGAAAAAATCACAAATATCGGTACCCACGGCTTGACCCTGATTCTCGAAAACTACCAACGGTTTAGAAAAAAATTCAAAAAAGAGTATGAGTCAAATTTGGACATGTCGGATGGAAAAAGTAACAAATCTCGCACCTACGACTTGACCCTAAATCTCGGAAGTTACCAACGGCTTAGAAAAATATTCAGACAAAGACTATGAGTCAAATTTGGACATGTTGGATGGAAAAAGTAACAAATTTCGGAACCCATGGTTTGACCCTAATTCTCGAAAACTACCAACGGTTTAGAAAAATCTTCAAATAAAGACTATGAGTCGAATTTGGACATGTCGGATGGAAAAAGTCACAAATATCGGTACCCACGGCTTGACCCTAATTCTCGAAAACTACCAACGGTTTAGAAAAATATTCAGACAAAGACTATTAAGTCGAAATTGGACATTGTCGGATGGAAACAGTAACAAATCTCGTACCCAAGGCTTCACCCTAAATCTCGAAAGTTACCAACGGCTTAGAAAAATATTCAGACAAAGACTATGAGTCAAATTTGGACATGTTGGATGGAAAAAGTAACAAATCTCGGAAACCATGGTTTGACCCTAATTCTCAAATACTACCAAAGGTTTAGAAAAAGTTTGAGACAAAGACTATGAGTCGAATTTCGACATGTTGGATTGAAAAAGTCACAAATATCGGTACCCATGGCTTGACCCTAATTCTCGAAAACTACCAACGGTTTAAAAAAAAATTCAGACACAGACTATGCGTTTAATTTGGACAAGTCGGATGGAAAAATTAGCAAATCTTGGTACCCACGGCTTGACCCTAATTCTCGAAAACTACCAACGGTTTAGAAAAAGTTTCGGACAAAGACAATGAGTCGAATTTGACATGTCGGATGGAAAAAATTAAAGATATAGGTACCCACGGCTTAACCCTAATTCTCGAAAACTACCAACGGTTTAGAAAAATATTCAGACAAAGTCTATTGAGTCAGATTTGGACATGTCGGATAGAAAAAGTAACAAATCTTGCACCACGGCTCAACCCTAATTTCTAAAATTACCAATGGTTTAGAAAAATATTCAAAAAAGACTATGAGTAGAATTTGGACATGTTGGATGGAAAGTCACAAAGATCGGTACCCATGGCTTGACACTAATTCTCGAAAACTATCAACGGTTTAGAAAAATATTCAGACAAAGATTATGAGTCAAATTTGGACATGTCGGATGGAAAAAGTAACAAATCTCGGTACCCGCGGCTTGACCCAAATTCTCAAAAACTACCAACGGTTTAGACAAATATTAAGACAAAGATTATGAGTCGAATTCGGACATTTCGGATGGAAAAAGTAACAAATCTCTGTACCCACGGCTTGACCCTAATTCTCGAAATCTACCAACGGTTTACAAAAATCTACAGACAAAGATTATGAGTCGAATTTAAACATGTCGGATAGAAAAAGTAACATATCTTGGTACCCACGGGTTGACCCTAAAGCTCGGAAGTTACCAACGGCTTAGAAAAATATTCAGTCAAAGACTATGAGTCAAATTTGGGCATGTCAGATGGAAAAAGTAACAAATCTCGGTACCCACGGCTTGACCCTAATTCTCGAAAATTACCAACGGTTTAGAAAAATCTTCAGACAAAGAGTTAGTCCAATTTGGACATGTCGGATGGAAAAAGTCACAAAAATCGGTACTCACGGCTTAAATCTAATTCTCGAAAACTACCAACGGTTTATAAAAAATATTCAGACAAAGACTACGAGTCAATTTTGGACATCTCGGACGGAAAAAGTAACAAATCTCGGTACCCACGGTTTGACCCAAATTCTCGAAAACTACCAACGGTTTAGACAAATATTCAGACAAAGACTATGAGTCAGATTCGGACATGTCGGATGGAAAAAGTAACAAATCTCGGTACCCGCGGCTTGACCCTAATTCTGGAAAACTACCAACGGTTTAGAAAAATCTTAAGACAAAGACTATGAGTCGAATTTAAACATGTCGGATGAAAAAATTAACAAATCTCGATAGCCACGGCTTGACCCTAATTCTCAAAAACTACCAACGGGTTTAGAAAAATCTTTAGACAAAGACGATGAGTCAAATTTGGACATGTTGGATGGAAAAAGTAACAAATCTCGGAACCCATGGTTTGAGCCTAATTCTCGAAAATTACCAATGGTTTAGAAAAATCTTCAGACAAAGACTAAGAGTCGAATTTGGACATGTCGGAAGGAAAAAGTCACAAATATCGGTACCCATGGCTTGACACTAATTCTCGAAAACTATCAACGGTTTAGAAAAATATTCAGAGAAAGATTAAGAGTTAAATTTGGACATCTCGGATGGAAAAGGTAACAAATCTCGGTACCCACGGTTTGACCCTAATTCTCGAAAATTACCAAAGGTTTAGAAAAATATTTAGACAAAGACTATGAGTCAAATTCGGACATGTCGGATGGAAAAAATAACAAATCTCGGTACCCACGGCTTGAATCTACTTCTCGAAAACTACCAACGTTTTAGAAAAATATTCAGACAAAGACTATGTGTCTAATTTGGAATGTCGGATGGAAAAAGTAACAAATATCGGTACCCACGGCTTGAATCTAATTCTCAAAAACTACGACCGGTTTTGAAAAATATTCAGACAAAGATTATGAGTCAATTTTGGACATGTTGGATGGAAAAAGTAACAAATTTTGGTACCCACGGCCAACCCAAATTCTCGAAAACTACCAACGGTTAGAAAAATATTCAAACAAAGACTATGAGTCCAATTTGGACATGTCGGATGGAAAAAGTAACAAATCTCCGTACCCACGGCTTGACCCTAATTCTCGAAAACTACCAACGGTTTAGAAAAATATTCAGACAAAGACTATTGAGTCAAACTTAGACATGTCGGATGGAAAAACTAACAAATCTCGGTACCCACGGCTTGACCCTAAGTCTCGGAAACTACCAACGGCTTAGAAAAATATTCAGACAAAGACTATGAGTCAAATTTGGACATGTTGGATGGAAAAAGTAACAAATCTCGCACCACGCATTGACCCTAATTCTCGAAAACTACCAATGGTTTAGAAAAATAGTCAGACAAAGACTATGAGTCGAATTTGGACATGTCGGATGGAAAAAGTCACAAATATTGGTACCCACGGCTTGAATCTAATTCTCGAAAACTACCAACGGTTTAGAAAAATATTCAGAAAAAGACTATGAGTCAAATTTAGACATGTCAGATGGAAAAAGTAACAAATCTTGGTACCCACGGCTTGACGCTAATTCTCGAAAACTACCAACGGTTTAGAAAAATCTTCAAATAAAGACTATGAGTCGAATTTGGACATGTCGGATGGTAAAAGTCACAAATATCGGTACCCACGGCTTGACCCTAATTCTCGAAAACTACCAACAGTTTAGAAAAATATTCAGAGAAAGACTATTGAGTCGAATTTGGACATGTCGGATGGAAAAAGTAACAAATCTGCAGGCTTGACCCTAAATCTCGGAAGTTACCAACGGCTTAGAAAAATATTCAGACAAAGACTATGAGTCAAATTTGGACATGTTGGATGGAAAAAGTAACAAATCTCGGAAACCATGGTTTGACCCTAATTCTCAAAAACTACCAATGGTTTAGAAAAATCTTCAGACAAAGACTAGGAGTCGAATTTGGACATGTCGGATGGAAAAAGTCACAAATATCGGTACCCATGGCTTGACACTAATTCTCAAAAACTATCAACGGTTTGGAAAAATATTCAGACAAAGATTAAGAGTTAAATTTGGACATCTCGGATGGAAAAAGTAACAAATCTCGGTACCCACGGCTTAACCCTAATTCTCGAAAACTACCAACGGTTTAGAAAAATCTTTAGACAAAGACTATGAGTCGAATTTGGACACGTCGGATGGATAAAGTAACAAATCTCGGTACCAACGGCTTGACCCTAATTCTCGAAAAAACTACAAATGGTTTAGAAAAAGTTTCAGACAAAGTCTATGAGTCAAATTTCGACATATCGGATAGAAAAAGTAACAAATCTCGCACCAGTTCAATCCTAATTCTAAAATTACCAATGGTTTATAAAAATATGCAAAAAAGACTATGAGTCGAATTTGGACATGTTGGATGGAAAAGTCACAAAGATCGGTACCCTTGGCTTGACCCTAATTTCTAAAACTATCAACGGTTTAGAAAAATATTATAGAAAAGATTATGAGTCAAATTTGGACATGTCGGATGGAAAAAGTAACAAATCTCGGTACCCACGGCTTGACCCAAATTCTCAAAAACTACCAACGGTTTAGACAAATATTAAGACAAAGATTATGAGTCGAATTCGGACATGTCGGATGGAAAAAGTAACAAATCTCAGTACCCACGGCTTGACCCTAATTCTCGAAAACTACCAACGGTTTACAAAAATCTACAGACAAAGATTATGAGTCGAATTTAAACATGTGGGATAGAAAAAGTAACATATCTCGGTACCCACAGCTTGACCCTAAATGTCGGAAGTTACCAACGGCTTAGAAAAATATTCAGAAAAAGACTATGAGTCAAATTTGGGCATGTCGGATGGAAAAAGTAACAAATCTCGGTACACACGGCTTGACCCTAATTCTCGAAAATTACCAACGGTTTAGAAAAATCTTCAGACAAAGACTTAGTCCAATTTGGACATGTCGGATGGAAAATGTCACAAAAATCGGTACTCACAGCTTAAATCTAATTCTCGAAAACTACCAACGGTTTAGAAAAAATATTCAGACAAAGACTATGAGTCAATTTTGGACATCTCGGACGGAAAAAGTAACAAATCTCGGTACCCACAGCTTGACCCAAATTCTCGAAAACTACCGACGGTTTAGACAAATATTCAGACAAAGACTATGAGTCAGATTCGGACATGTCGGATGGAAAAAGTAACAAATCTCGGTACCCGCGGCTTGACCCTAATTCAGGAAAACTACCAACGGTTTAGAAAAATCTTAAGACAAAGACTATGAGTCGAATTTGGACATGTCGGATGGAAAAAGTCACAAATATCGATAGCCACGGCTTGACCCTAATTCTCAAAAACTACCAACGGGTTTAGAAAAATCTTTAGACAAAGACGATTAGTCAAATTTGGACATGTTGGATGGAAAAAGTAACAAATCTCGGAACCCATGGTTTGAGCCTAATTCTCAAAAACTACCAATGGTTTAGAAAAATCTTCAAACAAAGACTAAGAGTCGAATTTGGACATGTCGGATGGAAAAAGTCACAAATATCGGTACCCATGGCTTGACACTAATTCTCGAAAACTATCAACGGTTTAGAAAAATATTCAGAGGAAGATTAAGAGTTAAATTTGGACATCTCGGATGGAAAAAGTAACAAATCTCGGTACCCACGGTTTGACCCTAATTCTCGAAAATTACCAAAGGTTTAGAAAAATATTCAGACAAAGACTATGAGTCAAATTCGGACATGTCGGATGGAAAAAATAACAAACCTCGGTACCCACGGCTTGACCCTAATTTTCGAATACTACCAACGGTTTAGAAAAATCTTCAGACAAAGCCTATGAGTCGAATTTGGATATGTCGGATGGAAAAAGTCACAAATATCGGTACCCACGGCTTGAATCTAATTCTCGAAAACTACCAACGGTTTAGAAAAAATATTCAGACAAAGATTATGAGTCAATTTTGGACATGTTGGATGGAAAAAGTAACAAATCTTGGTACCCACACGGCTTGACCCAAATTCTCGAAAACTACCAACGGTTAGAAAAATATTCAAACAAAGACTATGAGTCCAATTTGGACATGTCGGATGGAAAAAGTAAAAAATCTCGGTACCCACGGCTTGACCCTAATTCTCAAAAACTACCAACGGTTTAGAAAAATATTCAGACAAAGACTATTGAGTCAAATTTAGACATGTCGGATGGAAAAAAGTAACAAATCTCGGCACCTACGGCTTGACCCTAATTCTCAAAAAACCAACGATTTAGAAAAATATTCAGACAAAGACTATGAGTCGAATTCAGACATGTCGGATGGAAAAAGTAACAAATCTCGGTACCCAAGGCTTGACCCTAATTCTCGAAAACTACCAACGGTTTAGAAAAATCTTCAAATAAAGACTATGAGTCGAATTTGGACATGTCGGATGGTAAAAGTCACAAATATCGGTACCCACGGCTTGACCCTAATTCTCGAAAACTACCAACAGTTTAGAAAAATATTCAGAGAAAGACTATTGAGTCGAATTTGGACATGTCGGATGGAAAAAGTAACAAATCTCGTACCCAAGGCTTGACCCTAAATCTCGGAAGTTACCAACGGCTTAGAAAAATATTCAGACAAAGACTATGAGTCAAATTTGGACATGTTGGATGGAAAAAGTAACAAATCTCGGAAACCATGGTTTGACCCTAATTCTCAAGAACTACCAATGGTTTAGAAAAATCTTCAGACAAAGACTAGGAGTCGAATTTGGACATGTCGGATGGAAAAAGTCACAAATATCGGTACCCATGGCTTGATACTAATTCTCAAAAACTATCAACGGTTTGGAAAAATATTCAGACAAAGATTAAGAGTTAAATTTGGAAATCTCGGATGGAAAAGGTAACAAATCTCGGTATCCACGGCTTGACCCTAATTCTCGAAAACTACCAACGGTTTAGAAAAATATTCAGACAAAGACTATGAGTCGAATTCGGACATGTCAGATGGAAAAAATAACAAATCTCGGTACCTACAGCTTGACCCTAATTTTTGAAAACTACCAACGGTTTAGAAAAATCTTCAGACAAAGTCTATGAGTCAGATTTGGACATGTCGGATAGAAAAAGTAACAAATCTCGGTACCCACGGCTCGACCCTAATTCTCGAAAATTACCAATGGTTTAGAAAAATATGCAAAAAATACTATGAGTCGAATTTGGACATGTTGGATGGAAAGTCACAAAGATCGGTACCCTTGGCTTGACACTAATTCTCGAAAACTATCAACGGTTTAGAAAAATATTCAGACAAAGATTATGAGTCAAATTTGGACATGTCGGATGGAAAAAGTAACAAATCTCGGTACCCACGGCTTGACCCAAATTCTCAAAAACTACCAACGGTGTAGACGAATATTCAGACAAAGACTATGAGTCGAATTCGGACATGTCGGATGGAAAAAGTAACAAATCTCAGTACCCACGGCTTGACCCTAATTCTCGAACACTACCAACGGTTTACAAAAATCTACAGACAAAGATTATGAGTCGAATTTAAACATGTCGGATAGAAAAAGTAACATATCTTGGTACCCACGGGTTGACCCTAAATGTCGGAAGTTACCAACGGCTTAGAAAAATATTCAGAAAAAGACTATGAGTTAAATTTGGACATCTCAGATGGAAAAAGTAACAAATCTCGGTACCCACGGTTTGACCCTAATTCTCGAAAATTACCAAAGGTTTAGAAAAATATTCAGACAAAGACTATGAGTCAAATTCGGACATGTCGGATGGAAAAAATAACAAACCTCGGTACCCACGGCTTGACCCTAATTCTCGAATACTACCAACGGTTTAGAAAAATCTTCAGACAAAGCCTATGAGTCGAATTTGGATATGTCAGATGGAAAAAGTCACAAATATCGGTACCCACGGCTTGAATCTAATTCTCGAAAACTACCAACGGTTTAGAAAAAATATTCAGACAAAGATTATGAGTCAATTTTGGACATGTTGGATGGAAAAAGTAACAAATCTTGGTACCCACGGCTTGACCCAAATTCTCGAAAACTACCAACGGTTAGAAAAATATTCAAACAAAGACTATGAGTCCAATTTGGACATGTCGGATGGAAAAAGTAACAAATCTCGGTACCCACGGCTTGACCCTAATTCTCAAAAACTACCAACGGTTTAGAAAAATATTCAGACAAAGACTATTGAGTCAAATTTAGACATGTCGGATGGAAAAACTAACAAATCTCGGTACCCACGGCTTGACCCTAAGTCTCGGAAGTTACCAACGGCTTAGAAAAATATTCAGACAAAGACTATGAGTCAAATTTGACCATGTTGGATGGAAAAAGTAACAAATCTCGGTACCCACGGCTTGACCCTAATTCTCGAAAACTACCAATGGTTTAGAAAAATAGTCAGACAAAGACTATGAGTCGAATTTGGACATGTCGGATTGAAAAAGTCACAAATATTGGTACCCACGGCTTGAATCTAATTCTCGAAAACTACCAACGGTTTAGAAAAATATTCAGAAAAAGACTATGAGTCAAATTTAGACATGTCAGATGGAAAAAGTAACAAATCTTGGTACCCACGGCTTGACGCTAATTCTTGAAAACTGCCAACGATTTAGAAAAATATTCAGACAAAGACTATGAGTCGAATTCGGACATGTCGGATGGAAAAAGTAACAAATCTCGGTACCCAAGGCTTGACCCTAATTCTCGAAAACTACCAACCGTTTAGAAAAATCGTAAGACAAAGACTATGAGTCGAATTTAGACATGTCGGATAGAAAAAGTAACAAAGCTCGGTACCCACGGCTTGACACTAAATCTCGGAAGTTACCAACGGCTTAGAAAAATATTCAAACAAATAATATGAGTCGAATTTGGACATGTCGGATGGAAAAAGTAACAAATATCAGTACCCATGGTTTGACCCTAATTCTCGAAAACTACCAACTGTTTAGAAAAATATTCAGACAAAGACTATGAGTCAAATTTGGACATGTCGGATGGAAAAAGTAACAAATCTCGGTACCCACGGCTTGACCCTAATTCTCAAAAACTACCAACGATTTAGAAAAATATTCAGACAAAGACTATGCGTCTAATTTGGACATGACAGATGGAAAAAGTAACATATCTTGGTACCCACGGCGTGACCCTAATTTCTAAAACTACCAACGGTTTAGAAAAATATTCAGACAAAGACTATGAGTCAAATTTGGACATGTCGGATGGAAAAAGTAACAAATCTCAGTACCCACGGCTTCTCCCTAATTCTCGAAAACAACCAACAGTTTAAAATATTCAGACAAAGACTATGAGTCGAATTTGGACATGTCAGATAGAAAAAGTAACATATCGATACCCACGGCTTGACCCTAATTTTCAAAGGTTATCAATGGCTTAGAAAATTTTTCAGACAAAGACTATGAGTCGAATTTGGACATGTCAGTTGAAAAAGTAACAAATTTCTATACCCACGGCTTGACACTACTTCTCGAAAACTACCAACGGTTTAGAAAAATATTCAGACAAAGACTATGAGTCAGTTTGGATATGTCGGATAGAAAAAGTAACAAATCTCTACCTACACCTTGACCCTAACACCTCAAAAGTTACTAAAGACTAGAGTCAATTCGACATGTCGAATGGAAAAATTAAAAAATCTTGGTACCCACGGCTTGACCCTAATTCTCAAAACTACCAACGGTTTAGAAAAATATTCGGACAAAGACTATGAGTCGAATTCAGATATGCCGGATAGAAAAAGTAACAAATCTCAGTATCCGCGGCTTAA
>CM051363.1:20327984-20373452 GCA_028015245.1 Cardamine occulta | reverse complement strand
GGACATATTCTTCTTGGGCGCACCTTTTGGCAATTTGATCAAGAGTAGTACATGATGGCTTCACAAACCGCTATTCATTTGAGTACAAGGGGAAGAAGACCATTCTGGATTCTTAACGCCACAAGAAGTGCATCGCCACTGTGTGACTTCACAAACAGAGGATGAGGCAGGGCATTAATGCTCCCGAAAGCAAATGCACGCAGAGCCGAAGCCTCGGAAATAAATCAGACGCTAACTTCATTGCCAAGTCAGTGATAACATGCTGTAGCTACTACGCAACCTTGATTCTGATTATTTTTAAAGAGGCTCTTAGCAGCTTAACTTAACCTCACACCGGTGCTACCGAAAGTGAAACGCGAGACCCTTTTTTTGGCAGGATTACGAGGATGTATTTCAAAAGATAACCCAATCGGGATCGCCACTCAATTAGAGGCAACGAAAGCACCGATTGATTTAGTGCCCCGAGCATCACTACCAAAACCGTCCAGCATAGAACCAACCTCTGGCTGGTGCTAAAGAGTTACAAAACAAAGTTGATGAGCCCATAGAAAGGACACATCGAGAGCATGAGTCCATGCGCTACCGCTTCGGGCTGGTGTCAAGGATGGGATATGACAAAGGCGGACTGCATATAAACAATATCACTATGAAGTATCGACAATTCCTATTCCTTTTAGGCTAGGATGACATGTAGCTAGATTTAATTTTGCATGGTTCTAGGATGTTTTCTAAGATAGATTTAAGGAGTGGTTATCATCAGATTAGGGATGAAAGAAGGAGATGAATGGAAACTGCATTAAAACGTAAACATGGGTTATATGAATATTAGTTATGCTCTTTTGGACTCACAAATGCACCTAGTACATTCACGAGGTTAATTAATCATGCCCCGAGGTCGTTTCATAGGAGTTTTCGTGGTAGTATATTTCGATGATATTCTGATTTATAGTAAAGACTTAGAAGAGCATAGGACATTTGCAATCTGTTTTAAATGTAATTCAAAGGAGAAGCCTTATGCCAACCTTAAGCAATGCACATTCGCACAGATCACGGGGTGTTTTTAGGTTCTCATGGTGAGGGCAGAGGAAGTTCAGCTGATGAATATATGAAGGCAATAAGAGAATGGCCCACCAAGACAGTAGGCGACGGCGTAAGTTTTTCATGGTCTTGTCACCCCTATAAAGTGCTTTGTTAAGGACTTCAGCACCATTGCTGCCCCACTCACCGAAGCGACTTAGCGAAGTTGGATTTCGATGGGGAACAGCACAAGAAGAAGCATTCCAGACTCTGAAACAAACTCACTCACGCCCCCAATTTTATCTTTACCGAATTTCCTTAAAACTTTTGAGATCGAAAGGGTGATGCTTCGTGTCGGTATCGGGAGTCTGTTCTGATGCTAAGATAAAGGTTTCATCGCTTCTTCCGGAGAAGCTTGGAGGAGCCACTCAACTACCCAACCTATGACACAAAGAATTATATCATTGCGAGAGCCTACAAACGGGAAAGATTACTTCTCAGGCCCAAGGAGTTCGTTATTCATACGACTACCAGCCACTCAAACATCTAAAAGTGCCGGTGATTCAACAAGAGACACGCCAGGTGGGTAGAGCTTATCGAGACATTCCTATATGTCATCATGTTCGCGCGGTAAGGAAAACATAGTTGCTGATGCACTATCGCGAAGGCACGACGCTTTCTACCCTTGATGCGAACTCGCTGGTTTTGAATAACTTAAACACTGTACGATTCTCGATTCTCGATTCGGAAGAATTTCGGTCATGTGAAAGTTTGCTGCTGGCTCTTATTTTCGGAGGAAGGATTTTTTCTTCGGCAGTAGACTGTGGTATTCCAACTGCCTGGCCCGAGATTCGCATTGTTAGAAAGCCCGCTGAGGCGGGTCGATGGGTCATTTTGGCGCCGAAGGGTAAAGGTGATGCAAGACCACTTTATTGGCCTCAAGGCGAGAAGAAATGTAGAACGAATCTGCAACAGTAGTACATGGGGGCAAGCTAAGTCTACGGTCCAACCTAACGGTTTGTATACCTCCCTATTCCTCGCATCCTCGACCCATTTATCAATGGATTTTGCTTTAGGACTGCCTAGAACTAAGACAGGAAGGATTCAATCTTGTTGTAGTCACCGCTTTTCTAAGATGTCTCACTTCATTGCTTGCAACAAAACAGATGATGCATCTCATGTAGCTCACTTGTTCTTAAAGAGGTCATATAGATCAAGATGGCATACCTAAGACTATAGTCTCTCGATCGTGATACTAAGTTTCTTAGCTACTTCTCGAAAACGTTATGGTCTGGGTTAGGTACTAAGCTTCTATTTTCTACAACATGTCACCCCCCAAACCGATGGGGTAAACTGGTTGTTAATAGGACTCTCAGTACATATTATCAAGGACAAGAATCAAAAAGAACCTAAGAACATGGGAAGAATGCTTACCATATAGAATTTGCTTATAACCATGTTGCATTTTACTTCCAGGTTCTCGCTTATTTCGTATTGTTTATGGCTTTTAACCCATTGTCACCTTTCGATCTAACGCTTTACGGCTAGTGAAAAAGATTAAGCTTAGATGGAAACAGAAAGCGTAGTTTGTGCAACAGACATGAAAAAGCCAAAGCAAACATAGAAGAGAAGACAAAGGAGTATACTACACGCCCAACAAAGGAAGACGCAGGGTTGCATTCGACGAGGAGATCCTATGGGCGTGGACTTCGAGGAAGGAGAGATTTCAGACCGGGGAGGCAAGCCCAAACTCATGCCTAGAATCGGGATGGTCCCTTTCAGATCACAAAGAAGATCAATGACAGTTTTATCAATGGATCTTCAAGGTAAGTATAATGTAAGTAATAGCTTCACGTAGTCCGATTTACCTCCATTTCTTGGGGGTGTATAACCAGATTTGAGGTCAAACTTTTTCAAGAAAGTGGGGATGATATGATCATGGACAGCATGATACAAACACAAGAAGAACTTAGAAATGAGGAGAGTGAAACAACACAAGAAGAGCTTTGTAGCCGAGGAATCTAAGCCTATCCCAATCCGGACCAATGACACGAAAAGCGACTAAGCGAGCTCAAGGAAGCTGCTGGGCCGCATTCTTAACCAAACTAGGACCAACCAAGTTTATTTGAACCAAGACAACACAACTCAACACTCAACCTAATCGAAGGGATAAGATGCATAGTGAACAAAGGGTTCATTCTTGCACTCTTTTCCTATATTTGTTTTTATCCCATCGTGCTTGCCAAGTAGAGTTTTTAATGAGGCAAAGAAAGATCACCAATATCTAGTCTACTAGCCACCTATGAAGCTTAAGATGCAATCATATCGCATCAAAGATAAAGCCTTTCCAAATTTTGTCTAATTCTTCTTTTTTATTTGCAC
This sequence comes from Cardamine occulta, assembly GCA_028015245.1. Taxonomy (NCBI): domain Eukaryota; kingdom Viridiplantae; phylum Streptophyta; class Magnoliopsida; order Brassicales; family Brassicaceae; genus Cardamine; species Cardamine occulta. The sequence goes on along the minus strand of CM051363.1, from coordinate 20,370,053 downwards.
AAAAGACACCCCTATTTTGTGCCTTAGGCTTATTTTCTTTCTTTAGTTTATTTTACAATTTTGAACTTAAGGGTTTTATTTTCTTATATTCTCAGGTGTTTCTACTTGATAGAGGAGATTTTTGAACAAAAACCCAAGAGGCGCAGGCTTCTTCTTTGAGAGTTCATCGAAGTTTTCTTTCTTTTACCTCTCAGATTCGCTGGTGTGTTATATCTAGGCTCTTGACTATTCAAGTGCGTCATATCTAGATAGATCCTAGCATAATGGCTTTCCATCACTGCGCGTAATTTCCAACTCACTCCCCCACGCCTAGAAGCTCAGCTTGCAAGGATTATCCTTCAGTCTACCAACCTGGAGTGTCAGATCTAGGAGAATCATGTCAACGCTTGGGGTCCAAAATGAACGGTCGCTAGATCGTTACGCTGAACTTACTGGCTAAGATATAAAGTTATTTTAAAGGTAGAGGCGGTTACGGGTTCCTTTTGATATTATTTATTTTTTAGTATATTGTAAATTCAATCAAAGCCTAATCACTTTTTAGGAATTTGGCAAACTAGTATATTCAACTTTTTGCTTTTCTGGTAAAATAAATGTGACTCTAATAAACGCTTTACTTTGGGTAATTCGTTTTTTTCTTAAAAGAATAATAATGATAAAATTTTAGTTATTATTTTAAAGAAGGTGTAAGATAGAATGATTAATTCCTAAATTTTGGTTTTGAGTGGGATCACACAATAGAAATGAATTTTAACAAACCTCCCAATAATATAATAAATCATTCTAGGAAAAATCTCAACATTTGCTGAAGTATCAAAAGTCGTTTCTAATCCATACACGCTCATCTTCTTTCTTTTCGAAATCAAGTTAGGCTTATTTAAAGATGGATAGCCCTTGAAGCTATGCTATTTCTACGCCCACAGGGACCATTGCCGGAAATTATGGAGCCGATCATATGTGTTACTAGGTTACTATCCTGTTACGGAGATAACGAGTGTTATATGTACTTTGACTGAGAGAAGATTATAAAAAAAAAGAATTGGCGACTTCCATGCCTTGACGAGGAAAGATGATGGATCAGGATCTAGAACCGTGATTTACGTTAAACGAGTTTCATCACACATCATGCGTTTTGGTCCACTATCATGTTTGGGTTTTGTAATTGCTGTCAAAGATACGCTAAGAGTCGTTGTGCAGCACGAATGTAGTATATTCGACCAACAAGTGCCACATGGAAACCTCACTTATGTTTACCGACAGAAGCAACCTCCCAAGGACAAGTGTTTGATAGTTCGATAACCTTTTTATTGCTTCTAAGCTTCTCAAAAAAAAAAAAAATAAAAGATGCAATCCTAATGAAAGTTTCTAATGAGAAAGAGGAAGCAGAGAAACCTAATCTCCTTTCTGGCTCCGGCTCCGATTTACATTACAATCGATTCAATTCAAATAAAGCGGCGAAATTCTTCTACCTTTGTAAATTGTACGAATCATTTGGATTGTAACAGGTTGAAACGTCTCAAAACTACCATTCACTTTAAGCATACTGGCTCACTAACATCACTTACTAGGCCCAGAGAAACAAAGACAAATAGTGATACCGATTGGGGGTTGTACAGGGTAGACAAAGATTGAAACCATATGACAGACAACTTCCCGCCATGGCTCATGACGGGAAATAATCTACTGAGTTTCGAACATTTTGTAACCTGAGTCAAGTTGGCTTTCTTTCCTCTACGAAACGCAAGAAAGCATATCTGGAGCCTTGGTGAATGCTTCAGGGCAATAAATGCTTATGGACCCTTCCTGGATATAATAATATGAGCCACATATTAGAATGTAACTTCAATTCTTACCACATTTTCAGTCATCTAGCTAAAACAAAATTAGGAAGAAGAGAGGAGCATATACTTTCTTCCTACGATCAATTCTAGCAGCACCCATACTCCCTTGGATTCAGAGAAAGGGAAAGAGCGGAAGCGTAAGATGGTGAAGAGAAGCTTGAGGGAGCAGGTGGTTGTGGAACTGTAGGTTCTGGAAGAGGCCGAGGTAGAATGTGCTTCAGCCTGGCTGTTTCTGTAGTTCTTCCAATAGTAAAACTGTTGTCTGCGTACCCTGAAAAAGCCCGGATTCAACAAAAGACAGGTTCAAACTTAAGAAAACGCCAACAACAATATAAATTCCTTTATCAACAAATCTAAGATGCGACATAAGGTTAGGAATATTAAACAACTTTATCTCCATCATTCCCTACAAATCCACAACATAACACAGAATCACATAGCCAAAAGTATGAAGTTTTGCACCAGAGACCCACACCACAAAGTCCTAAAGGCCTTAAACCCATTCTCAAAACACCAGTAACTCAAACCTTGAAGCACTTCTATTTCATTAGCCTACCAACATGCTGGTGGGGCATGCTTGAAGGAGATAAATATTCTTTACCTTGTTTGCAGGATGGGCCATAGCACTCTTGAAGTTGGGGTTTTGAAGGTGTCTTGAGGAAATAAAGGGGTGTGGGTACCTGTAGCAGAACATAATGAGAACACAAGGAAACAGATAAACAAGTAGAGCAATATGATATACTTCAAACTTCAAACCTTCATAAGACTACTATCACAATTCTATTAGATATTCCAACTCACATTATGAACTTGATAAATTCTGTCGCTGCCAGTATTGAAGACACGTCGAAGTATCCACTAAATGCCCATCTTCAAAATACCGATTCTGTGCTGTATCTGCAAAGAAAAACATGTAAAGGAGAAATGGTAAACACAGGATCTTTGAGCGCTTTGGAATGTTTAGGAGCACTGTCTACATTTAGCTTTAGAGCTCCTTTTATTTCACAGTTTATGGGAACAAGACTCATAATCAACAGAAGGAGAAGATCAAATAGGAACTTTTGCTGCATCTAAATATTACAAAAGTAAAGAGTTAACTAGAAGAAACGACACTGCTTTCATGATTAGACTCTAGAAACAAAGCATTTTTTTTATCCAATCAAGCCACCCTATGATCCTTATTTAAGTAAACCCCTTGGAATCTCAATTGAGTAAACTATTTGGAAATTTTAAAAAGCATAAACCTTAAGCCTCTAGAACGAACCCTAAACTGTAGAAAGGAGAAATCTAATTCAGAAACATACAGTGGATGCTGGGAGGATTGAAGTGAGACATTGAATAAATTCCGCTCAAGGAAGAAACCATGCCTTCCATCGTCGGGATCCTTGTAAGTGTTTCTTGGCCTGTAGAGAAATGCGAATTAATTCATTAAACAGCAGATTGAAGCATATCAAAGGAGAAGAGGTAAACTACACTCACGGGGGATGGAACTGATGTATTATCAATCTCATCTGGCGAAGCCATAGACGAACGGTACCTGAATCAAAACCAATTGAAGAGTTCAGGAAGCAGCTAAAACGAGAATCGAATTTGGATTCGAAATTTTTTCCATATACAATAGAGGAATTAGAAAAGCTTCTGCACACCTTAGATCGACTGTAAAAGGGGTGAACATTTGGAGACGGAAGATTGATTATACACTAAGTTCTGATTTTCGGGTTTCGGAATTGAACTTTGGTTATTTATAAACCAAATGCTCAAACCGGTTCTGAAATATTAAACAAAAACTACGATTTGGAGAAGTCTCTCACGAAACTTCAAGGAGTTTGTATCTCCGCACTATGAATTACACTGGCGATAAATCATCACTAGACGAGTTTGAAATAGAATTTCAGGACTTGAAATGTTTTTATAAGCTGTCAGTGTTGTAATCCCGAAAATGCGACTGAGTGGTGCTGTAAAGAGTTACATTTTTCTGCTAGTTTTCCTGCATTTAAATCCAGAAAACTACCATACAATACCAGAGTCATCAGGACCCTGGACTGACCTATGCAATTCCCAATACAGTTTTTGAATCCACCGATAGTACCAATTCGCCCTTGTGACAAGTTCTGCCTATTTCACAAGTTACTGGCCTTCAAGATTCAGGTGGATCGAATCAATAGTTTTCACCAAAGCTTGTGAATACCCAATTGCCAAACTGATGAGATGGAGATTTAGTAGCTTGAAGAGAACAGTGCCACTCAGCTTGGAATACTCTTTTTCTTATGAGCTTTCTCATCGAGACACGGGCTCGCTGCATTGTAGCGTAGATATCAAAGATGTGGACTGCAGGTTCAGTAGAACCAGATGGAGATGTGTAAACCATTCCGAGCATCAGTACTGGTTTATTATGTTTATCCGAATGACATTCACTGGCTTTCTTGCTTCCACCCAAAAGAAGATAGTTCCGCCTGAGGCACCTAACGTCATACAACCGTAGCTGTCAATAGCTGCTCGTAAAACACAATACAAGCAAAGTAATTAATTTTGAGGCAATTGCTTTGTGGAGTATTATATAAATCTAGCTGCCTGTTTTACTCTTGTGTGAACTATGACAAGATTAACATCTCGGTTTGGCAGTATATTTGTGCATCTGTTGTCTAGTCTATGTTTAAATGTGACCTTTTTCGGGCATCAAGCCAACAAAAGCCATCGCTCTGGCTACGGGACAAGACGAGATTGTTATGGCGCATTCCCGCTACTTCCCATCACAGCTGACGAAAGTGTAAGTCCCTATGCAGAAGCGCGTTGGTCATCCATTATTAATTACACATCCCGCCATAACACTACTTACGGTCATAGCCCCACCGTGATGAAACAAGATTATCAGAATCACCCCAATTATTCATTAGGATAAGCCCAGAGGAATCAAATTCTAATTATTCCAGCTATACTGATTTTTTACTTCTAAGAAGTTAAGAACACTTAGCTAACTTTCTACATGTTTGGCTAATAATATTCCACTCATGAATTTGCACAACAAATTTAAATATGGGAGAAACGCTACAGAGCGCATACAGTTATATATATTTCATCTTTCCAGCTTTGTTCAGATATAAGGCTGATACCTGAGTGTGACCTTCATCTGCAGTATACAATGAGAAAAGTGCACTCTCTGTGATGCTAAGCCATATCTTCTGCCATTTCTTCTGTTCTACTACACCCGACAACCGCTTTAAACAGAATAGCCGAGACCTGCTCACGGGTGGAAGCATTGGTGGATAGGTTAGTATCCAAATGAAATTTAGATAAAAATTCACAAAAATAAGAATAAGAAAAATGGGTTCATGACAAAAATTGCTAGTAGCTTAACACTGTACAAACTCCCCATTCTTAAGATCTTGTACAATAAATATAATAGCTTGTTAAACAAACTAAGCAAAACTAAATTTCACCCACTTATCACGTGGATTGATGAAGATGATGTCAATTGAAATCCATATAGAAAAAACAATACATTTTAAAACTCTATGAAAGCTATATGGATTTGAACTTGTATAATCTAATAACCCTCCTAAAAACCTTTTCAATATAAATAACAATTGATTTATTGCTAAACCCCAAGAAATCAACAAAAATCATCACAATCAGTAGATCAGACATATTATCAAGACTTACCTATCAGGACTGAAGCTACCAAAAATGAACCAATTCTAATTCAATGCACTGAAGAACAACCACAAACCAAAAAGAAGACAGAAAAGAAAAGATTAAGAACAGGGAGGAGAGAGTATTTTAGGATTAGCTTAACTTTGTTCAATGTCTTTGCTGGTTCCCCTGCATACATTACTTCCTTTAGTAAAGAATCCAGACGGAATCCTAAATTAACAGAAGTTGGGAAACCAAATTTCATCAATAAATCAGGCAGTAAATATGATTATCTAGCATCTTTTTAGTTCATATTTGAAAAAAAAGAAGCAAACAAAATAATGTAAAAAGCACCTTTGTAGCAAATAGGTCACGTTTGAAGGAGAAAGAGCAAGACTTCACTCCTTTGTGTGGCAACTTGGCAGCATACCTACAATACGACCTTCAATTGTGGGACGAAAGAGCTCCTACCTATAAGCTTATCAATCATTTCCTCTTGGAATTCTGAAAAATAAAAAAAATAGATTTAGACACAGTGGGAAGGTAAGATGTGGCAAATCAAACTAAAAAGAGATGGCTCTTACCCGATTTTTCCTTGTTGTCCCAGTTGAGAAATGTTAGAAGAAACTCTGATCCTTGGCTTTGCAAAAATCCTTATTAGTGTGGTTATCTCGAGATTGAGTTTCGAGTTTGGCCCTCGACTCTTGAGTTTCCCTTACCACTCTTACCTAGAAATAGTACGCAGATCTTTCGGCGTCAGGACCACTCTTCTCTTCGCTTGGGATGTTATAATCCCTTGTAGCCATGGGCTGAGTTCCGCTATCTCCACCTTGCTTCCCTAACCACTTCATCAGAATACAACGAGATCTCTTGGCCTCAGGACCACTTTTGTCTTCCTTCTGGATATCACTGTTCCTTGTAGCCATAGGTTGAGTTTAAGGCTCGACATTGGCTTCTTTACCTACCAAGGAGAATACTACGAGATCCATTGGTCCCATGGCAACTTCTGTCTTCTCCTTTGGGAACGTTATAATACCTAGTAGCCATGGGGTTGAGCTTGGGTGGTCTTATTCACTTCTCCTCTGACAGGAGCAGTAGCTCTTCGCTTGAAAGAAGGAGGTGAAATAATGGATGGTATTTTTCAAGTCATTACGCGGGATGTGGAGTAGAGGTTTGATTGACAGTTTCACTTTATTTCCCCAGTCCAGAATTCCGCTTATACCAAGTATACTTCCAGTTATACCAGGCACATTTGATTTTGGCTTAGAAAAGGCATTATTTTCAACATGATCAATTCGTAAAATTTTTGCCTCAGCATCTGCCATCAGTTTTCTCTCTTCAGCAAGCCGCAAATGTTTCAGAAAGTTTTAGAACAAGACCAAACAGTTGGACTCTCTCATTTACATTCCAAGGAAAAAATCCTCAGAACATCAGGAAAATAAAAGCTGAAAAAACTTTTAGAGTTTCAATTAGGTGCCCTTTAAATTCCAAAGAAGATAAGCATTTCCATATTGCTATAGGATTGAATCAAATGAGAAAGGCTCACTAACTAGGTTGGAATAGAACAACAATGGAAAAAAGTAACAGAAATCAAAACGTGAAGATCTTTTAAAAGCTGTGAATTAACCAAATCCTAAAACAAAATGCAAAGTGATACAAACTTGCCAATACGCTGCATCAAATCTGAAACTACAAACAGAATTGATTGATACACGATCGAATCAGGCTTATAAAACAAGCCAAACCTAGAAATTTGTAGAGGGATTGAATAAACAGAGCTGCACCGTTTGTGTAAAATTGAACTTCAATTGAAACAAGAAAAATAAATCAAATTAGACAAACAAAGCAAAAGAAAGAAGAGACCTTTCTGTCGAAGCTAGAAATCTGCCCTTAAGGCGTTGGATTGATTTGGCACGAAGTCTATGAACTCTAATAGAGCTTTCTATCATCTGGGATTTTAGAAGGACAACGATTTTGGTTCTGTTTTCTGCTTCTTTCCCTTGTTCAATTTTAGCTTTCTTCATCGCCGTCGTCTCCATTACAATCCCCTGCCCTCTTCCTCCTCCCTTTTTATTCTAATTGATCGTGCGAAGGGGGGCTTTGATTTTCCCTCTCGTCGTTTCAATTTCGCAACCACATTTTCACTTATGATTTTAAGCAGCTTCACTTACTAGGGTTTATGTAGTCGTGCTCCTCAACGGAACTAGACAACATCGGATTCTTCTTTCGAATTAAACCCTCACTTGGGACGTTAATTAAAACAAAAATACTAATACAGAAGTTTGCTAACCTTGTGTTTAGTAGTCTTTAACGGACGTTAAGCACAGTGATGCTTCCGTTAAACATGAATGAAACAAACAAATTCCATTATGGGTACTGAGAGGTTGGGATCTTCAAATTCAATTACATAGAAATGTGATTATTGTACATACTGAACATAAAAACATTATGGTCTAGGAAATTACAAGACCCACTCATCTTAGCATACAACAAAATTAATCTCTAGAGAAATTCAATCAAATTGTAACAGCCAAAAAATGGCTTAAAAGGGTAAAAAACCGTCTCTGCTCCAGAAAAACAGATTTCGGAGCTTAATCATTCAGAAAATGTACACAGGGGCTAAATGGCTTTAAAATGATGTCAAGTATCATGGAGACAAAGTTCACACCATTGGTTGTCAAGAATGTCCACACCTGAAATCTTCTTTTACAGTTGGTCTCTGGTCTCCTACAACCTACAATGACGCATAATCTGGGTCAGATACTTGTCTTTTCTGATCCCACATATGTTCTTTATAAACTCACCTTGTTCCGGACATAAACAGAAACCACTGAATTGGATGGTTGCTCCCTAGTACAGAATCAATAAGATTCTACACAATCCAGCTAATGCAGAGACTGGAATGATTAAGAGTTGCTTAATAGCCACATCAGTTGCACATCTTGCAGCAAGAATCCAAGATAGCGGGCAGGCCGGTAACTCCACCATTTGTACCTTTCTTTACCGGCTGGAGATTGAGATCAAACGTTTAGCTAAACAAGAATTGCTAATTAGCTCCTTACAAAAAAAAAATAAGAAGAACCTTTAGCCTGCCAGGGATTAGTCGAGGTTGAGCATCACTTCAAGAACACCAAGCTCTGAGGACCAAGTGTCTCCATTACAGCACGCGTAATGACCGACGATTCCACCAATAAGAGCTGTTACAGTGTCCGATCACTTTGAGTCCAAACACTTGTCCCGCCAACCCGTAAAGAACAGGCAATTATAACTAGAACTGATGCAACTCAATTACTGGGTATAAGCACTTGCAATTCCCCGAAACAAGATATTTGGAGGAATAACCTGTCAAAGCAACTTTCGTTGGTCAACCAACATCGGTAATAGTTTCCTGAAAGGGAAATCAACATAAAATAACAATCTCTCTTCAATGAAATTCTTAAGTACCAATAGCAACAATAAATAACCAGCTAATCATCAATAATCGATCCTATTTGTCCTATTAAATCACATATATCACGGGAAAAGGAAGGAACTTTGTTTACAAAAACAGTCCAGTAAATGGGGTTCAGCCAGCAAGCTAAGGTTGAGAGGATCAAGGATTTAAATAATTTCAAGTTGCTAAAGTTGAAGGGAAGACTAGATTTGAAAATTCACCAGCTTCTTTGTCCACCTTCCTTGAATTCAACATCAACGCGTCGTTTTTTATCTTCTCCAACCTTAGTAAGCTAAGAGGAAGTAAGGAAGAATACAAGCAGCAGAGCTCCGTACCTTCAGATTTAACAGAATTAATCCGATCAAAATCTATCCGGAAACAATAGAAACATGCTCTCAATAAACAAAACAAGAGAACACAAAGGAGAAGTGGAAGGAAAGACCTGAAACCGGCGGTGAAGTGGATGGTCATAATGAGGAATCCAGTAATTCCCACCGGAGAGGTCGATAGACTTCATTTGTACTATCGGGAATGCGATGAGAGAAGAAATTAAGATTAAGGGAAGATAAGTCTGAACTGCGGCGATGTTTCCATTTTTCTGTAGCGGAGAATCTGTTGTTGGCGGAAGCTGGAAGACTCCGGTTCGGAACTTCACTCCTCAGCGTTGGGAGAGAGTCAAGACAGTTTGACAACTATCTAATCGTTCATCTCAAGTGTTGGCTGAAGTTACGAAGGCTCAGCTGATGGGCCTTAATGGGCTGATCTGATATTTTGTAACATTTGGATTGGCTTCTCAGAAACCAGGCCCACCATTTATGGTCTAGGTAAATAGTGTATGGTTGGGGTAAGCATTAGTTTTTTGTTGTTGTTGTTGTTCATCTGGAGTAGTATTTTATTAAAGCTTGAAAGAAATTACACAAAGCCCAAATTTCTCCGGAAGACAACTGTCCTAACTCCTAACAGAGGAGACTAAATGAAAAAGAGAAATAAAACAAGTTCTCTCCGAAATTCAAATGAAACCAACATGGGAAATCTACTAAATGAACTTAGTGAAGAAAAACATCGCCCAAATCGCTGACGAAAGGAAAGATGATGGGTCGGACCACATCGGAGCTACGACAACCAAACCGTAACCACGAAGCTAAATAACTCACATTAAACCAACTAAGGGTAATTTCGTATTTTGTCTTCAAACCTTAGCTAACTACCAAGGGTCAGAATAGTTTAGGAATCTGAAATTACTCGCCCAAATGTATTTTTAAAAAAATTGATTGGATAATGGGGGTCATGGATAAGATATGGATAGTTTATGAAACTTAAGCATCACTATTCAAATGGATAAAGTTTGGATTCAAGTTCAACTGTTCTAGACTTCGAATAATTACGAGTCATCTTGGATAATTTTAGGAAACAGCCGGTTTGTTTGTTCTTGTTTCAACCGGTTTTTTTATAATTCTGAATAATATTAAAATTTTATGTAGTAAAAATTGTAATGGTTGTAATCATTGAGTTTTGATTGTTCTTGGTTTTGGTGTTTTTTGGAAATGTGTATATATAGAGTTATGAGGATCATGGCTTGATTTGATGATTTGTAAAAAACACTAATAAGAAAAATCACAAAAATCGTTTTGAACAGTCGATATTATAAATGGCAATAATCCAGATTCCAGATTCCAGATTCCAGATTCCAGATTCCAGATTCCAAAGTCCAGACTGTGTAGAGTAGGTGGCAAAACATTTTAATATTAGACAGACGAGATAACGCTCCTCACGTGGCGGGAGAGAATCCACTTCCCGGTCGAGATATGGGCCCCTACTATTGATTTTCATTATGACGTGGCACCACTTAAATCACGATAACCGTATTCTCTCCCTCCCCCTGCTGACTGTCTTTTTCCCCTTTCTATCCGTTTCGCGCTCGCGCTCTCTTCCTCTAGAGCAACCATGGTTGCGGTTGCTTCTTCCTTTACAATCGCGTCGTCCTTCTCAGAACACCGTACTCAGATCCATCCTTAAAGCGCTCTCGAATTTTTCTCCTCGGTACCCCATCCTGCTCTTGCTGCCGACTCACGGAGCAGGACTCAGGAGATTGGGACCTTGTTGTCAGTTCCGTCTCAGCGCCCAACGTTGAGGTCTGGTACTGGACCCGATGATCTCTATTTCCTCCTCCTCGGGAAGGTCTGTGTATCCTGGAGTTTTTAGTTATAGAAGTTGAAAATCTGACTTCAATTTTGGTGCTAATTTATTTGAAATTTCTAATGATTATTGAGTGGAACCAGGTAGCGAACAGCGATGGAGGTGTGACACTGAGCCCTGAGCAACACAAGGAAGTGGCACAAGTGGCTGGAGAGCTTCAAAAAGTACTGTGTCAAGGAGCCTGTTAAATGCCCTCTCATTTTCGGAGGTAAGAAGTGAGCTGTGAATCAGTCTCTTGCTTCTTTTCCTCAATCAGAAATCCAAAAGGTAAACTCCTGAACTGTGATGCAGATTGGGAAGTGATGTACTGTTCTAGACCGACTTCTCCGGGTGGAGGCTACAGAAGCGTGATAGGCCGCCTTTTCGTCAAACCAAAGAGATGATACAAGCTTATTGATTCTCCTGATATCGTCAAGAACAGAGAGTTTCCATCACTGCTTTTTTATTTTCGGCTGGAGATGTCTCCCTGACAGGTGACATTTGCAAAACCCCACAAGTTTGGTATAATCTTTTCCGGGGTTTAATCTCCTGACCTTTTTGTGTGATGTTTTGTAGGAAAGCTTTGGATAGTGAGGGTTCAGGTTGTTATTTGGAGCCTCCTCGAATCACCAGGATCTCTGGAGTTTAAATATCGGTTTGAAAGCCACTGAAGCTTCGGATCACATGCGTTGATGAGAAACTTAGGTTGGGATTAGGCTCCAAAGGATCATTGTTCGCCTTTGTAGCTACGCTAATAACATTCTTCATTATATTATAAACTTCAGTGTGCTTCTTCATGCATCAAACAATGAAATTCACTGCACAAAAGAAGAACAAATATGTGCTACCTGTGAGAGTAAAATAGTCTAAAGCCAAAGAGCTGGGGTACATGAATGGTGTCTTAGATGGAATTTTTTCGTAATGTAAAATCCTATTCCAAGAGTGTATCACTTAAGTTGAGCTGTTGTGGAAACTATTGGTGAACTTTAATGGGCTTTTGCTAAGAACTACTATAGCCACAAAGATTGATGGACGCTTAGCAGTCTTTATGTTCAAATTCAGAACCTCTCACGAAAATCTGAACACTGAAAACACCATGTACAGATTTAGACCTACACACCTGGTGAGGACCAAAGGATACATGAACATGAGTACTTGCCAAGAATCTGTAATGTTTACATGTTTACTCTAAAATATAAGCATAAAAGATATGGAGATGTAAATGATGAAATTCGTTTAATTACCATAAGCTTCCGATGGATTCTATTACACCCCACCACGCCCTTCTTCCCCATATGTCTTTCGCCTCTTCCTCTTCTCCTCCTCTTCTCTCCCATGGCCATAGTTATCGCCGGTTCTTCCGTAATCAACATATTCATTCTGGATATCCGCCGCCCCGGTTCCATGCACCTCTTGTCCCTACACACAGCAATGCATAATCACAGCTCGCCTATTGTAACCAATTATGTTTGAACGTCCCAACACACAAGTAATAAGCCCTTTGAAAGACAGATCAAAGCTGTGTGCTCATCAAAATACAGGTCTGGCTAATTAATCCAATGGCCAATGGAGCACAGGGAAGACGGGACCTACAGGGAAGAGTAAAGGTAGTTGTTAGCCACATAAGAAAGCCCTCCCAGATCAAACTGATTCTGAAGCTCGGAAACAAGATCTTCATCAAAGGGTAGTGTCGCCGGATGGTTAGCTGTTGCAAGAACTCCCCCCACTAGTGTTCCTCTTTTTCCCACTCATCCTGTGCGTAAATACTGCAGTATCTTCTTCATCTCCCCCTCCCTCTACCTCTACCTCTTCGTCCTTGGTATTGCCTTTTCATTTGAACTCAATGTTTCATCTTCCGAAGAAGCGGCCCAGCAGCTGCTTGGTTCTGTAAAGAAACAGCTTCCACCACTGCAACATGGGGAGATGTTATGGCACTAACGAGTATGATAGTTACTTGGCCTTTAAAGGAGGAAACATAAACATATCATCTAAGGTTTCAATGCAATTGCCAGAATGCCAGGCCAATCTAACGCATCAAATCGCTCTGCTATACAATGAACTTTTGATCTAGAATCCAGGAGGAAAAGTAGATGGCATACCTTGTTTAGGCCTTGTATCGGAACTGCTTGGCTTTTTCCTGATTTTCCACTTAGACAGATATTTTTGGATCGGAATTTCCAGGATTCCTCTGTACTTCTTATCTGTAGCTTTTTTTGTTCCCATCAACTTCACTATTTTCTACCTTTTTTCTCCACCGCCTGTTTTACTGCAAGTAAAATCATCCTAGGGGTCGTCTTGTAGTAATCTGTCAGACATATACTGAAAATTAATTTTCTGCTGTATTGACCAAACTTCCATCACAATACTTGATGTAGACCAACACAATGATGTGAAATTCAATATACCATCACTTTTATAAATACAAAAGGAAATGTAGTGACTAAAATTTAAGTATCTAAAACAATGGAGATTGGAACAGATGTCAAAAGTTGGATACCAACTGTTAGGTAAAACGCAGATAGGACATCTATACATGAGTCATCATGAGCTACAGAACAAATACATTGGGATTTGGAGCCCGAGTCCAATTACTAATATGCCTATGGGGTGAAATCAAGTCCTTGCAGCAATCAATGCATACTAACAGTATACAACCAAAATTTGGTAGATAACTATCCTTGCTGACACTTGGACACAGACTGGCCAACGGGCAAATTTAACAAAACAAATATGTATTAAAAAATTGGAATGAAATGAGAAATAAGAAAAATCCTTGCCATCATGGTGATGGAAACCAGTTCGGACCTGCAGCTCCTCAAATCGAGGAGGGCTATCAACAGCTTTGCCTTCCTGAGATTGCCTTCCAGATGAACGAGACAACCAGAATATTTTTTCTTCATCCGCCATTCTTCAGTGAGTGATTGCACATTACCGCCCAATACAATCACCTCTTTGGAGTCAAACATACTAAACCGTCACGCATCACAGCTTTATTTTCTGTGACGGACCTGGTAAACGAAAACAGAACAAAAATATCAACAAATACAAAGGTGTTAGAATTCTCCATCTAAAAAACAATTACATGATGCATGACAAACACATATCTAACTTAGAATAATGTAATACCTTAGTACCAGGAGTTACATCACAGTTAATAGATGGTATATGAGAGTACTCTGGCGGTGGATATCTCAGTCTTCCCATCAGTCAGTGGGATTTTTAGCACTCTGCTTGTACCAGTAGAACTTCCCAGAAATTCTTCAGCACTACTTGTAACATCCCTAACAGAACTTATCTATTGCTCACAAAAACAAAAAACATTGAAACAAATTAAATAATAACAATAAAGAGAATATACAACATCATGAATCAACTGCAACAAAACTGGAGCATTCTGAAACGTTGAGACATTGAAACAAGGACTGAGAACTACTTCAAATCTCAGTATATCAGGCTTATCGTTCTTTGAATTAGCCAAAAACCAAAAAATTTAAGATCAGATAAGAAAATCATAAAAATTATACACATCTAGTTTCTATTTAATGTCTTTAGCTATTTACTTGCAGGGAATGAGAAGAAGCACAGTACCTGGAGAACTTTTGGGACCTTGAAGATGAGAACATCTGGGTAATTCAGTCGGGTCTGGGAGGACTTCACTCCGATTAACCTAATATCTATGTTAAGTAGCTCCGCTTCCACCGACTCCACGATTTGCGCCTGTTTGATTACCTCCGCCTCTCAAGGAGGAGATTTCAGTGACCAGAGCATTCAAGCAATCGACGCCTCTGTGCCAATTCAGCCCCGGTTAGTTGGGTTGCATTTATCATCACGGTGTGGGCTGTTGCTGCTTAAGACGAGCTCTATGTTCTCCATTACCTCGATCCTCTAGACGCGCTTAAAAACAATTGAGAAGTGCGAAATATTAATTTAGGGGAAAATGCTAACTAAGAAACTAAGGGAAATTATTGACGACAAAAAAAGGGAAATTATAGAAAATACTGCACGTTTTTAAGCAAAAAATTAATAAGTTATTCAAACTAATGAATTAAGTAAAAAAATATTGTATTTATATAAAAAAAAAATTATGTTAAATTAATAAAATGTACATCCGATGTAAAAATCTAGTAAAGATATCGTTGATCGGTAACCTTCAAATAAATTTTGTTTGTAAACGCAACTGCCTTAGCCGCCATCTATCAAATTAACACCTAGAAAGCAATTTAAGAAGTAAAGGAGAAGATGATTGAAGAGAGGAAGAAGAGAAAAAGACGGGCGCTAAAAATTAAGACGTTCATTTTCATATATATTATTTGTTAAATAAAAATTTTAAAATAGAAATAATTTTTTTTTCATATTTTATGTTATTTGGATAACATTTTTGCCTATTCAACCGCTTGTTACTAATCATAAATATTATTTAATCATTGCTCGACTCAACCGCTGCTCAATTCAACTGCTTTTCTCTTCCCCGCTATCCCAATCACATTTTTTAATCGCTTTTTATAACCAAGTAAGAAAATATATAACCGCGAGGTTCAAACTAGGTTACCAATCTCATCAATTGTTTTATTTCACCCTTTATTTGCAGAAGTATTCCTAATAAGTAATAACCATATTTTTAATAAACAAACCACTTTTGATGTCAAACGTAATAAAATTCAATTTTTGATGGCAAAAAATGTAAAGCAATTAGATTAAAAAAGTTGTTCCGGTTTTTTTTTAGTGGGCCCACGGGCCCATACGTAACTCCCCAGATTAGGCAGTATGACTAACTTGTAGCAGCTTCTTTGTGGAATCCGACCGAAGTCGATAAAGAGTTATGACGATGGACGATGGAACTCCGTCTACGTCGGCGCCTCCTTACGACGTCAAGCTCGAGGAGGCCTCCCGCCGCGTCTTCTCATCTACGGCCTGTGCTCACCGTTAAGGTAAAATACCTCTTTCCGTTAATTTAGGTTTCTTAATTAGGGCTGGATTATTACTTTCAGGATATAAAATTTTTTCCAGGATTTGGAGATCTTAATAATTGTATTAGTTATGTTAGAGGATTTGAATTAGTAGATATGGATAGGCACAAAGACCGAAAAAGTAATTTAGATAATTCTAGATCTTGGTTAGAGTGTATTTTTATTATTATTTGTTACTCTTTGGGGAATGCAGATTGTGAATGACAGGAGTATGAGGGAAATGTTATGGCGAGCTACGTTTTCAAACCGTAGATCAGCTGATGATGCTATTGAAGACATGGATGGAAAAGTATGGTTCTTGTTCTATTAATCCTCGAAAAGATAAAACTTTTACTGAATAGTTGTGTTTTTTTTCTTTTCTATTTATATTAGTTGACGGTAATTGAGCTCGTAATCAGATTATTGGTATGTTTATGCGTGTGAATGAGGTGACAAATAAGAGGTGGAAGAATGGATTCAGGTCAGGGCGGTTTCAACACGCCGGTGGTTGAAATAAAAGTCCCATAGGAGAAGTGATTGCAATTATGATAGGGATCGGGTATAGTGATGGGAACGGAGAGTCCCAGGACAGAAGGAAAGATCATCACTATACAGAGAAGGAAAGAGCTTATGAACATTCACATTAGATTTAAGAGGAGGAATGATCAAGATATGCTTGATAGGAATGGTTATAAGAAAAGAGTTTTCGGTTAAGATGAAGGAGATTAAGGCGGGATAGGTCTTATGGGGATAATGGTAGGGGAATCAATGGGACCAGTTCTCGCGAAGGAAGGAGCCAAGAAAAAAGAGAGAAGATAGGTAAAAATTTAAGAAATTTATGTAGTTGTAGACTTCACATTCGCTTTTTTTCCTGGTAAAATTGGTCTGTTGGTGTCACTCCTCATAACCAAATCATCCACACTTGTTGTGATTAAGTCTGATAAATTATCGCTTATAAATACAAATGCAGAAAGTTTAGTTTTACCGGATTTGATGGAAATATTTTGCTCTTTGTTAACGCTTATGTATGTTACCTATTAAGGAACAAGCTTTATTTTGCTTTGGTTTTGTTGAAATGTCTGAATCCTTGTGTGCTTTTTATTGAGTTGACAGTACCATGCTTGACGGGGACGGGGTCGAGATCAGGTCTCCGATCCAAGTGGAGATCTCAATTTCAGGTAAAGATGCTGATTGTTAGTTTTATTGTTGCATAGTCTATGTGAAACTTGCATCTTTTGGCACAGGCGAAGAAGAACTGGAACGCTTGATTAAGATGCGGAGGGGCTTCAATGATGAAGTATGATGCTGTTTCTTCTACCATACAGGCACTAGGTAGATTTATCTCAGTTTCATGAATCTTTGCCACAGTTACTCTCGACATAGAAATCTACAGAGCCAGCAAAATTTAATCCGAGGGATGGGAAGAATTTAATGGTCTTGTTTAATGTTAAGGTGCTGAAGAAGTAAAATAAAAGATTGTATGAAAAGAAGTTATGTGCCTAGAGCTACAGAAAAAGTTTCGGGTTGTACAGTCTACTTATATCTTACAAAAACCCTAAATATTTTACTATGGATTTGTTCTCATTTGAAATGGTTAACACAGAGATTAGAAGATACATTGATGAATGAAAAGAAACTGACTTCACACCCTTCTAAAAAGAATAAGCAAAAGGTAGAACATATGTTCGAGTCTCCATTAAAGTTAGGTTATTTTTGTTGACATTGAATTGGTCTATGTTTGTTGGTATTACATAACTCATTTTCAAGGGTTAGAGTGCATGGACAACCTTAAAGACTGTGAACAAGAACCCAAGTTAGTTTCTAAATTCAGTATCTAGTGATTGTCATTGGAAGGTTAATAGGCGGGCCTAATCAAACAAAGTCTTTTTTTTTTCTTTTGCAGTTGCTTATTACTCAGCTGCTAGAGAAGGTGTGGTTGGTGCTGATGGATCAGAAATGGGTATGCGTAGGACACGGTCATTCACATGTTATGATATGTTCCGTTGTAACTTGTAAGTGTAGCTTACGTTTCTTTCGACCTTGGCAGGGAGCTTTTTCTTAGTTTTTTCAAGCCGAGCTATGTGGATTTGATAATGAATGACCAAGGAATAGTAATAACTAAGTGTGCAGAGATTAACTACGTTTGGCTTTGTAACTCTTATTACATTTGGTCATCAAGTTATAATTATAAGGATACAATTTTAATGGGATAGTTGAAATCTGAAACAATCGTATACAAAAATGGCTTTGTTCAACATTAATTTATGTAAATATTAGTTTTACTAAATTTTTTCCTTTAAAATTCTTTTTTTTTATAAATTCAAGGGAAAGTGAACAAATTTTATATATTCGTTGGATGAAGTGAACAAATTATTTATTTTGTAATGTTTACTTTTATTCTTGGATCAGTACCCAAAATGAGTTAAATTAATATGCTTAACGCGAGCAGCATCTCCACTGGGTCCATTACTCGTAAGTCAAATGTTTTTAAATTGATTAAGATGTGGCCATCCTTTGACCTATCGTTGCTAGTAAAAGCCAAGTTAGCCATCATTATACACGACGATCTTTTAAAATAACGTCCCCATTTAAGATTTTCTATGTTTTTCTTTCCTCAGATAAATTTCAATATATTCATTATTCACAATATCCTTAAGGCAAGATTCGTACAGCTTTGGCAAATCAGTAGCAGTAAATAGCAAAGGCAATATGTTGACGAAGTTGTATATAAATTTGAGCAAAGTAATATCTGATATTCATAACTAAAGGAAATTCTTTTTGTATACGATTGTTTCGTTAAATAACTAGCAAAAAAAAACATGCACTAGCAAAATATTCTGTGAAAATATTGATGTTCGAGTGGGTTACAAGCATTTCCTAACGCTTTGTGTAGTTTTGTAGATAGCACTTTCCAAAGGTAAATGTGCTATAAACTAAAAGGTACTACTAATTAGTATAGATTAGCATAGATGACAAAAAAAGGCTAACTAGTACTAAAGCACTTCTTAAAAAGAAATCATTGTAGGGGGTCAGTCAAGTGATCAGTCGCTAAATCCACAGATGCAAGTGGATTTAGTAGCTCTTGGTTGGTTATCGCTAAACCACTTGGTTGGTTTTAATGTTCCCTGAACTCTAAAGTTAAAAAAAAATGGAATTATCAAACTTCATTTCATCAAAATCTAAATAACTTTGCTTTTGACCTAACAAGGGAACCAAAAAAAATATATTATAGTCCCACCACAAATTGATATCTAGTTAAATCGCTCTTCTATATATATATAGCCTTACAAACATTGAAGTTGATCCTATCAGCCAAAAAAGTGTTAAGAAATGGATAAAAGCCAAAGATGTAACAAAAACACAAACACCAACATTGGGTTTTGTCTTCTTTCCCTCTGAGCTCCATACAAAACATTTTATTCCATCTTTGTATACCTGAGATCATCCGAATGAAACTACTTATTGTAAGTATGTTTTAACAACAATCTCCGACCAGAGTCGGATCCGACAACTCAACAATGGATCACAGAGAGACACGTGGATCTTTGTCTACACGAGGCGCTGGCGGCTGCGACAACGGTGTGCTTCACGGTTTCTCAGACCGATCCGTACGGCGGTTCAAAATTCCGTTGGCTGAAATATTTACCGGAGATATTTTCCCGGAGAAGAATTATATCTACTAACAGCTAGTGGTAACTTCCTTCTCATCGCCTCTAATACTCATTGTGGAATCATAGCTGTTGATTTGCGGGGAAAGAGCGTTGCAAGAATCAGCTCAGTCCGTTAGGCCTTGGTGGAACATCGTCGAGACGATCCGGTAAGAAGCTTGTGCTCGATCCATCAAGCCAAGTCATTTCCGGGTTTATGTTCTGTTGAAATGGTGAATAACCGATCGGTTCTGTTTACTTATCATTCTAATACAGCCACGGGGTATACTAAAGAAGTAGAGAATAATCCAATAAATAGGGCTTAAAAGAAAAACAGCAATGTATTCTTAAGCTTATCAAAATCGACCCCAAGAGAGTATTGTGATGAAAGGGGAAGATGATGGTCTGGATGTTAAACTGGTATCTGGCGATTCTCCCACAAGAATTAACCAAGAAGGGATCAGACAATGTCCATCGAGTGTTGGATTCAGCAGGAATGATCTAGAGTCAATTTTGAGCTGTTACATGGAGATGACTACAAAGTGGTGATTAGATTGACAGAGTAGAGATAATTCAAAGAAATTATGAAGAGTTTGGGAGATGAAGAGTTTGGGAGACAGAGTAGATGAAGAAATTATAAAGAGTTTAGAGGTTTGGGAGATAAACCAAATGGTGAAAGGGAGTTAGTGTCAAAGCTCCAAATGAGGTGATTAGTAACAAGCCTTGTGGGTGATGATGGGGAGCTTGGAGAGGAGATTAGGTGTGATTAGAGTGGCTCTAATGACGAATCATGAAGCGGTTTGTGGAATGTTATTGGGTTGGATTATGCTAGGAAAAGGATAAGTGGGAGTGGATCCCACTACCCGATTGTAGATTCTTGCAAGGCCTCAATATGGCCGGGATTAGTTTCTCCTCTGGCCTCACCTTTTCTTTTGTAAAGTTTAAATATAAATTAATGTTGGTAATAATCAGCCGACTATACGTTTTCTTGTGATGGAGTGAAATGAATAAATGAATATCATTGAGTTGGGACAGTGTCATCATGACTCATGCTAGAGGTTTCAAGTCAACCATGAACACAAACTCTAGGAAATAATTGAATCACGGGCTTAGAAGAAGAAGATCACAAGGAAGAAAAAAGTCACAAGTGGTGGAATATATTAATATAAACTAGTAAAAACTCAATTCGAAAAGCAATAAAACAAAAAATCAAATAAGTTTCTCACAAAAAAAAATCCAGGATTTAATATGTACGCCATTTCAAAAACTATTAAAAAAATCCGAAACAAGAAACTATATATAATTGTATAACAGATTTTTTGTTGACAATGTTACATGTGAAACCCTCAAATAAGATTTTTGGGGCTAAATCAGAATGTTTGATGATTGAATTGAACCATGTCATTCTATAAAATGTAATTTAATTTATATCTAAAGATGACAAAAGAAAAAAAAAGATACTACAATAAAAAAAGTTGAACAAACCAAATGTGTGGAAGCAGCGTTGTTGTGCGGAAAGATGGAGAGCCAGTCAGATTGCGTCCAACCCACGACCTCAACATTTCTTTATAGTAAAGAGTCTCTCACGCAGGCCACGTGGAGCAGAAGCACATTACTGTTGCGTAGTTGCGTAAGAAGACACTTAGATAAGTTTTCCACTAAGAAGGTGCAGACAAACGTATGCTATACGTGCAACGATCCTAAAGGCCTGGAGGGAGTCAATAAAAAAAACTTATGCAATTATATTGTCACTTTTGGAATTTGGTATGTGTGTGCTCTTTCGCTCGACACGAGCACCGTCCTGCCCCATACTTAAACTATGGGCAATACGTCAATTTTATTAACTTATAGGAGAGGATACTGCTTGAAGCTTTCAAAGTATTTGTTAATCTTTTCTGCGTTCTTTTCTAAGGTGAGATATCAAAAAAGACTACTACGGAAGAGAGTGACATCATTTTACAGGTTCAAAAAACAATTCGTATAAAAAAAATATTTTCTGATCTAATCATACGGACCATGCCACAAGCCCATAAGCTAAGGATGTTTTATATATGAGAGTTGGGGGCGAAGTTGTAACTTGTAAATTCAAACTCGTACAGTATAGAGGGGGACCATAAAAACATTTGTGTAATGGAGCTAATTAGTTATGTTAGTCGTGCAAATATAGGAAAATTCTATGTATCTTCATCGAAAATTTCATGTAAATATAGGAAATTTCTTTGGTTCATGCTTTATATGGAAGTTTGTGTTTTAATTCAAGAAGTTATATTGGATTTCCCAATTAGAAAAGCCCAACAAAACATTTCTAGGATACACCTGAGAGCAATGCCAAGGTAAAGAGTTCCTGAGTCTAGGATTTTCGACTTAAAGAAATTGTTAAATTACTAAACATTTCAGGTTCTGCTGTACTTTCAGAGCTTAGAAATCGATGTCAGGGACTCAGGTTAAAATATGAATGCAGTGACACTCAAATGTGTTCTGAATAAACAAAACATCAAAATAGACCTGGTTCATCTTGTTCCTGACTATGTTTCAATTGAATTGATTTAGTAACTGACAAAATGTAAAACAGTTCAAAGATATAATGATAAATACCAAAATCTTCTGAAGAAAAGTATGGTAATCTCGATTTTGGTATAAAATGGATAAGAGAATGAAGGGAAACAGTTTACAAAATTCTAATACTATATGAGGTCAGAAACTGAGAAAAAAAAAAGTGTCAAACACTTTTTACTAAGAAACCTCTTTAAAGATACATATCCCGTGTTCAATCCTAGATTCGATACCATGTATGCTTAATGTAAAACCATTTTGAGTAGTGATTGTAACAAGGTAAGCTAACGCCCATGAATAAGCGGTTAGAGTAAAAGCGAATCAGTTGCAACGTACCCAACAGCACCGGCGAGTATAATGACTAGCGATAAGAAAGAGAGTCTTAGGGTAATGGCTGATGAGCGAAACGCTGTATCGGCGATCGCAACTAAGAGGTGTGAGATCGAAACACTATGAAGGTATCGACATTGGCGTGACGGAGGAGGTTTGTGTTTGTGAATATCGCAAGGTAGAAGACGACGGCGGCTGGGAGGAATTTCTTATGGTTTCCCCAGGTGAAAGGATCGTGATGGAGGAAACCTAATTTGCCGAGGAGATATACGGCGACAGTGCAGGTAAGGTATTGAAGAGCGGTGAGAAGTCCGGGATTAGTTGAAATAGGTGATTGCGAACTTGTTGATGACGGCGAGGAGGCTGGAGCAGAGTGCGTAGCCGATGACGAGGCTAGTTGTCGTGTATTGTTGTTTGTTTGGATCGAATCGGGAGGAAGACATGTTGTTTGTTTGAGGTTTTGGGATCCAGATCGGAGAAGAAGAAAAAAGAGAATTTGGATCTGGAATTGAATTCAGAGACTAATTAGAGGAAGGCGACGACTTCATCAGTATCGTACCAGGATTGAAGCGATTTTGTTTGTAATCTTTTAACCTTTAATTCGTTACGCTTTGAGTAAGAAATTGGGTGTTAATTTTGGTCAAATGAGCATTAATGAGATTAAATTATATGTGGAGAGATTTTATTTGGTTGCTAGAAATTAGAATAGTCAAAGCACTAATTAGGCAATTAGTCAATTACTACACACTAGACTTTAATTTGTTAGTAGTTGTTTCAAACTTTGCATATTTGATGACCCATACTTTCTCTTTGAAACGCCTATGAGAAAATAACCGGAAACCTCTCGTCATTGAATATCGACTTCAAAATTATGTTATACTAATAAAACAGTTTATGTGTTTAGAAACATGAAAACGACAAAAATAAAAGTTGTACGTATGATTTAAACTAAGTAATAATAAATCCCTCAATAAAATTAAATTAAATTAAATTAGGAGCATTAGTAAAAAAAATGACAGACACATAGAAGCGGTAGAAGGATCGGACCTTGGAGCGGTTTGTAAAAGCTAGTTGCTCTGATACTAACCACCGACGCATCTGATGGAGAAGTCACGAGATTGACGGTTCTGCAAGCGTTAAGACAAAAGACTCTAAACCAACGAGAAGGTTTTCGCCACTTCGCTAATTTCCTTTTCTTTTTTTTTTTTAATCGTGTACATATATATTTAGTTGAAATAATGCTTGCTTGGGTCGGTCAGGTTTTAGATTCTGATCGAAGAAACTAATCGCTCTTCTTTCTTTTCTCATTCTTCGGTCTTCCTTGTGGGTGTTATCAGAACACTAGAGATCTCTCTTCGATCATTCAACGAAGCGTTGAGGAAATGGCGGCCGTAGGAGTGGAGGGAGAGACGTGCTGAAACAGCGATGGAGGAAACCTGCAACGTGAAGTAGCAGCAGCGAAACAAGGGTAGGGCTGAAGCATTACTATATTCAGCATATCCACGAGCTCCAGCGTCAGCTCCGTCAGAAGACTAACAATCTCAATCGACTTGAAGCTCAGAGGAATGAACCAATTCAAGAGGTTTTCTCTCCCTTCCCCCAACCTTAATTTCTTCCTTTTCCGATGAAATTTCGAAAAGATTTCTCTGTTAAATTGGATTTTGTTATCATTTACTTGGGTTTTGTAGTTCAGATTGAATCGTCTGTGCTAGGGGGCTTTCGATTTCGTTCTCCTTGGAGCTGTATGCTTTTAAAAATTTTAAATTGTTAAGATTTGGGATTCCGATCTGGAAGTGGTTGGGTGACGAGGTTGTGTATTGGTTGAGCCTTGATTCTTAGCAAGCACTCAAGATACCTTATTAAGATTTATTTATTCCGTTTGATCCCTAGGGCTGTGTTTGAGTATGAATAAGCTTCTGTCTTCTAGGTAATTCTGTAGCAAAATATGTGACTATCTACGCAAACAGAGCTGTTTCACGTGAATGATTATGTGGAAAGTGTATGGCTTTTTTCCAGGGAATTCTAGTTCTTTTCTCTTTACTCTCTTGATTGACTAATAGTACATAGACTAATGGAAGGAGTCATTTCCACTAATCCATCGATTTAAATGACACATTTAAAGCCTCGGTTGTCATCACTTGATCATCATTGTATTTATAATCTATTTATGCAGTAGGTTTTCTCATTAGTCTCTTTTAATGTGTAGTTAATTCTATATATCAAACCTCTATGACATTATAATTCTTTCAAAACTAAACAGTACCGAATGCTCAGAGAAGAGTTGCAGCTGGCCTTCAAGAACCTGGGTCTATGTGGGCGAAGTGGTAAAAGTGATGGGGAAAAAAACAAGGTCTTGGTTAAGGTATGCATTCTTTGTATCATATATTTTGTTTGGGATTAAATTGGCTTTTGTATTGTTTGTAATCTTTTTAAACATAGCAATAAAGGGACCCCAAACTCCCATTTTCCAGGTTCAACGATAGGGAAGTATGTTGTTGATATTGACAAAGTATAGACATTAAAAATCACCCCATCGACTAAGAGAGGTTGCTCTCCGTAATGATAGCTATGTTCCCACCTGGTCCTGCCGAGGTAAAGTAGATCCGGCTGGTTAACCTTATGAAAGTTGAAAAGGGTTCCAGACTCACATATATGACATGATTGGTGGTCTTGACCAGCAAATTAAGGAAATAAAGGAGGGTATGCTTAGTGAAAGAAAAAAGGAAAACGAGTAGTCTCTGCTTTATACTTATCCCTTTGTTGCTTCAGACTTTTTTTTTTTTTATCTAACTATCTTTCAATTCTGTATCAGGTCATTGAACTGCCAATCAAGCATCCTGAATTGTTTGAGTCTCTTGGAATTGCGCAGCCAAAGGTACACATGTGTTTCAATGCATCTTCTCTATATTGGAACTATGTTAAGTGAATTAGAGTTGATTGTATCATCTTTCTGTGTGTGGGGTGTGTTGCGATATGGTCCACCTGGAACTAGGAAAGACACTTTAGCCTCGGGCTGTTGCACATCATACCGATTGCATACTTTCATCAGAGTTTCCTGGTTTCCGAGCTGGTCCAGAAATACATTGGAGAAGGTTCTAGAATGGTCGTAGGGGACTCTTTGTGATGTGCAAGGTTTGTATATTCTAGTCCCTATTTGAGATTTCCCCAAGCCTGGTAATAGTGGTTGGTAAGAAAGATGGAACGCTGACAAGAGCAAACCTTATGTACATGTCCGCCTTTAGTAGCTGAAATGAACTTGTAGTTTTAATGTGCTACTATGAATATGGTTCTATTGTGTAGGCGATCTCAAGGATGAATATCTTTCTATAAAAGTATTATTTTGTCATGGTGTCAAGAATTTAGGCCACAGTACCAAGTCATTAGGGAGCAAAGTACAGATAGATGAGATGGTTGGTGTTGAAAATACTTTTTCAGTTGGCTTACCTTCCTAGTGCCAGCTGGTTTATGGTTTTCAGGAGCATGCACCATCAATCATTTTCATGGATGAAAACGATAGTGTCGGGTCTGCTCGTATGGAATCTGGAAGTGGAAATGGCGAACAGTGAAAAAAATGCCAAGCGAACTATGCTTGAGCTTCTCAATCAGACCAGACGGATTCAAGCATCAAACAAAAACAAGTGAATGTTAAGTGTAAAGAAAAGAATCATGAAATTGATAAGGATGGTCTGGTAGTCTGGGAGACCTCAGACCAGACTCGATTAATTCGGTTAAATGACTGTTGCAGGTTTTGTTGGCAACAAATCGTTATAGATATTCTGGATCAAGTTTCCTTCTCAGGCCTGGAAGGATTGATAGGAAAAATTGAAATCCCTAATCCTAATGAAGATGCAATGCTTGGTACTTCCTAGATGTAACTTTGCTCTGTCGTTTTTGGTGAAAAGTCATTTGTTGCCTGCAAGAAATAGGTTCGCGGTACTATGAACAGAAAAACTTGAAGAACATGTTTAGCTAATGCATATATTTCTAAAATGTGTGTTGCAGTCACAGTGCTTGATATCTTGAAGATTCACAAAAGAAAATGAATTTGCATGTGGCATTGATCTGAAAAAAAGATTGCAGAGAAGATGAATGGTGCTACAGGTGCTGAATTGAAGGTAAAGTGTTTCTATTCTATTCCTGCCTCTCCCCTACAATCTCTCTCTCTAATGTTGTTGGATTAACTATGGTCAGGTCTGTGTGCACGAAAGCACGGCATGTTAATTAGTTGTTCGGAAATTAGATTAAATTGCTGAAGTAATCTTGACGATAACTGTAATTAAATGGTTGAATTTAATTAAATTGTCAAATGAATTAAATTGCTGAATTTAATTATTGTTGCTGAATTTAATTATTTGTTAAAATTAATTAAGTTGTTGAATTTAATTAAATCACTCGTAATTAGTGGTTATTTGATGAAATTAATTAATTATCAATTTTAATTAATCGTCGGGTTGTTGCTTTGTTGTTGGTTTAATCCAACATACTATTATGCGAATATTTCAAGTAGTCGCCTCTATAATTGATCTAGTAGACCGGGTTGACCGCCCTCAAGATTTATTAAATAACGATCGGCTTCATTCAGGAATTAGCGCTGAAAGAAAAAATGAATCTTAATGAGATAGTGGACTCGGTACGAAGAAAGCGGATGACATACCGAATGGTTTATTTCGTCGTTTAATTACTTAAGATTATTGTGCGGTTGAACTGTTAGGTTGTTAGATTTTAATTATGAATTAATTAGTTAATAATTAATTATGATTTAATTTGTCATAAAATTGACCGTTAATTGAATAACGTCACAAGTTTTTATTATATGAGAATAATAAATGTTGTTTAAAAAAAAACGGATCAGGGGCTTTCACCGGTATTATGGATAACTATCATGATTTCTCATGTTGTTTCATAATCTATGGACAACAAACAATTGAAATTGTAACATATCCGAGTTTAGAGAATTTAAGGACTTAATTTAGATCGATCTGATTCTCGTACTTATTAATATACTCATCAATAAATATTTTCATTAAAAAAATATTGCCATAATGAGAAAAAGGTTAACCATACATATATGCCTAATGAAACAGAAAAAGGATTTACTTTGGTTCTGATTCAAGAACAGGATTCACTAAAACATATTTTTTTTTCCTTTGGTCAAATCACTAAAACATATTTTATTGATTCATTTTACATGTGTAATTCTTTATTTTCCTTTTGACCTAGTATTGAATCATCACAAGTCTTATAAAATCTGAGATGATTGTTTTGTTAAAAGTTACTAATATCTATACATTGGTTTTTTGTTTTTTTGAAATATGTTTATGGCTTCAAATCGGGGAAAAATAATGTAAATCATGCATGTAAGATGAAGATTTTTTTTTTTTTTTTGTCATCAAACAGCATAGGACTTGGGAGTCCCTACGCTGAAAGACACGATTTAATGGTTTCCTTTGTTTAGCTGTATCATTATTTTCCTTTATTTATCCTTCAAAAAAGAATTAATTTTCAGTTATTTTTGAGTGATAGTGATCCAAGTGGAGTTAAAACCAAAAACAAATCTCATCTGCTAAGCTTAAAATAATAAAATGTTCTAGGACAAAAATAAAATAAAAAATAAAATGTTCAAGATTTTGCAATAAACTATTAATTTGGACCCTACCTTCTAATATGATATTTATAAACCCGACGTCCCTTTGTGTTTTGAAAACATTCCGAAGAGTTGTAATTTGTAACGTGTCTCCAACCTTCTTCTCTTTTTTTCCCCCAAGTATCATCATGTGTTTCGTTTGTTGTATTGCCAAATTAGTTATCTTTTTCTTACAAAACACAAAGATCAAAATACTTTTTGGTTTGATTCATCATTTACGTTCAATGTTTATAATTAGTATTAATATATAATATATAATGTAATTGTAGTCATAAAAATCTACGATATTTTTTTGATAAAGTGGGGTCTACGTTTAGCAGCTATATATAATATGAATTGAAATATTGGGGTTTTATGTAAATGTAAAGATCATATGATCCATATATATATATATATATATATATATATATATATATATTGTCAACCTACAAACACACAAAAAACACATGTGTTTTAAATTAAAACAAATCAAGTTCGACGAAAAGAATCCGATGCGTATAAAACTAAATTTTCTGTAGTGAAAATATTGTTAAGAGTGCTTAGAAGTCTGATGACTAATCACATTTTAATTTTTAACAAGTCATCAATAAGATAGTAAACCGAACATTTGTTTAATGCAATCCTTTTTAATTAATATGCTAGATAAAATCTTCATAAGCCAATATAAAAAAAAATATCGACTTCAAACTTTGGTAGTATATTTATATTATTATTAGTGTTTTAAATTAGATTTATTTTATGTTTTTAGTATCTTATTTATATTATTTATTATTATTATATATGATTTTTGTTGTGTTAAGTAAAATTACTAATATATAATTATGTGTGGTGTTATATTTTGACAAATTTCTTTTAATTATTTAGGATTATAATATAATTTCTTGCAAAAAATTAATTGGTGTTATGCATATATTTCACATTATTTAAAAATGTTTAACTGTTTAATTTACTCAAATATATAAATTATTATCAATGATTAGAAATTCGATATAAGATCCATCATGATCCGTCATAATTGCCTTTTCTCGCTTCGTCTGTGCCTATGATCCGTCAATAAAAATATTTGAAGATCTGGATGATTTAAAGTCGGATGGCAAGAAATTTAATTTTAATTTTCGTCCATAATTTTATGTGAAAAATAATTATTATTTACAATATTATTTACAAATTTTTATTTTGTGATTTTATTATTGTATCTTTAATGACTTTATTTAAAATATTTAATACTATATTGTTTAAATGCTCTAATTAAATATTTATATTTATTTATGAGATACTAAATATAAATAAACATATTTAAATTTTTGGAAATATCTATATATCGATTTTGTGCTATTTATTAGGAATTGATTAACTAAATAGGGAATTATTATGATTCTTAGTAAGATTTGAAAAAAATAAAAAAAATTGTTTTATGGTCATTGTTGTAATATCCCACATAAATGTAAAGGTTATTTTGTTTTTAACATTATTTTTTTAATTATATAGAGATATTAATTAGAGTCACTTCCTATAATGTTAAGAAATAAATATTTGTAACATTTTTTTCATCATGATTTATAGAGAAGGGTGAGGGAATGACACATACCCTTTGGAGGGACAGTGCATGCTATAATTTGATGTCAATAAACATTCTTCCCTACCAAAAAGCCATACCCTTCTTACTTTCCAACACATGCTTATCATTATTCTCAATTAATTATAAAGTAAAATCGTTAATGTTTTTATATCTGTTGCCCACGAATGGACCTAGCATTGTTTTATTTTGTGAGGAATTATTTTGGCATTTGTTGACAAAAAATAAATTGGCAATTTGGGATATCTAACTAGGTCGTTCCACTAATGATTACAAATTTATAATCATCCGCTAAGATGAGTTCGTACTACACAGCCTGGGTTAAGCTCACTCTATTTCCATGGATATACTAATTATTATTGGCTACATGTATGAAACTTTTGATGGTTGGGGAAATTAAGATCCTTCTTTTTGGGCTAGCAATTGAAACTGGCACTGTGGAAAATAATTGTTTGAAAATCAATAGAATATAAATATAAATGTGCACATCAATTGTATAATCCCAAATCACATAGAAATGGTCAAGAGAAAAGGAGGATTTATTTGGTGAACTTTTATTTGTTTTTAGAAATCATTTTTGTAAGGAACAACCAAAAGAAAAATAAATGAACAAGCCTTGATATAGTTTAGATCAATGTATCAGATTCAATCCTGGAACAGGAACATTACAGGTAAAAATGCAGATCAGGTGGTCTTTAGGAGGGGACAACTTTTTCTTATTTTAAAAATATTTGATTACTATATAATAAAATCAGATACAAAAGCAATCATTTCTTCTGGGATTTGCTCCTTAAGATTCGAGCTTAGATCATTTCAATGAAATAATAACATAATAAATAGAGAAACTAAAAAAAGAATCCCTTAATCTTTTAGCTGTTACGAGCATGGGTGTGAGCTGTGAATGCTTCCTGCAGTTTTTTCTGGATGCAATGTTGCCTCTAAGTTATCAAATCTTTTCTATGATAGGATCACTTTAAAGATCAAATTTCTTTTCATAAAGGAATAACATATCTAAGTGGTCCATTTCCAATTAAACGTTTATACTATCACACTAATAGAATTTAAAAAGAGTAAAAATGAAATGAACAATTTATCAAAAAAAAAATGAATGAACAAATGAGAAGTATGGTTGCCTACATTGTCGTTCGTAGAAATAAGACTTAAATCTAGACTAAATTTGAGACATTTTAGTAAAGTTCAAACAAAATAGTATATTTTCACTTTTCACCATTTTGAAGGTATGCCCATGGTTACGTTTATTATGATACCGTTTGTATAGTCACTGGTTGTGGTTAATAACTTTTTTATTTTTACTTAATTATTTAATAAAAAAGTTAAGACGGTTCTACTTATTACGGTCACAGTTAAATACAGTTAGTAATTTTGAAGATTATGAAACGATTAATATAGTGACATGGTCACAGTTAACTAATGGTTAATAAGTTTTTAACCCAACTAATAGTACTATATTTTAACGCTTAAAAATTATCATTTTTAACCATTTTATACGGCTATAATTCAAACTATATCAAGGCTTTGTACATTTATTTTGTTGGCGTTAGTGTTACATGATCTTATATCCCAAGATATTTTTCATCATTTGCCCTACCAAGTAGGTCAAGTCCAGTAAGGGCAAAACCGAATTAACACAAGAATTTGACCGTACATAGTCAATGAATGAGCTTTGGTGCAAATTGGAAGACAAAACAAAGTAACAAGAGCATGGGAGATAATCTAGCAAGCCAAAGCATAAGGGGCTTTGGATAATACCAAACACAAAATACTCAAAAGACACAAGGCCAGTCCAGGTCAAGCACAAAGAGTGGATGGCTATAACCAATGTGCTTTATCTTGACGACGCGTAATAAGCCCCAAGACAAAGTAATAAGCCGAAGCCGACGAGAAAAGCCATTGTAACCATAAGCAGACAAAACATACTATACAGTTAAAATTTAACTTATGTTCAGAGTTACACATTGCATTTGTATAGATGGGTGAAAATAAAATAATGGAGATATTTATGTTGCTAAAGGAACAACATTGAACATACCTACTAGTTTATGCTTTAGTTTCTGTGATATTTTAACGGAGTTATCTTTGTCTTCTAGCACATTTTACCCTGAAATTGAAGAAATTTCCTCAATGCATTTATGTTTCATTTGGTTAATTTTTTCAGTTTGATTCAAGTTACACCAACTTGTTTTGTTGGAACAAGATTTTTTAAAATTGAAATCTGGATTTGCCTCAATATATATATTACTAGATTTGAACCAAACTTGTATTATAATTGAAAATATAGGGAAATCAATACTATTTGTTTCTTATCAAGTATCCTCTCGAACAAATCTATTCGAATTACGTTGAAAAAAAAAAAAAAAAACCAACTGGAGTCTGTAGCTTCATAGCAACAGAATAAAATGAGCTATATACATATAAACATCTTCTAGAAATTGTGTTTTCTACGTGTGTAAATGGTAAATCAGAGGTTAGAATAAGGTCTTTTTACGTACATGGACTAGTTCTGCTTATTTGTTGGCGTTTCAATGTGTTGTACCGAAGTTTTTAACACTGTTTATAAGATGTATAAAATCTTGTTTTATGTTGTGAACGTTACTGGCTGATATTTTACATAAAAAAATGTTTCTGACTTTATATTTTTATAGCCAAAGTGAACCTACATCATCCAAAACAAATTGCATTTGGAGAGAGTGGTAAAAAAAAAATAAGGAAACTTGTACACAAATGTTTATGTTTTGAGAGAAGAGGGATACAAGTATCAACAAGAACTACATTACCCATCAGTCCAATGGCATGGATTTTGCGGGACTACAATAACACGAACGACCCATTTCAATAATGTACCTGTAAAGAAGAATACACCAATGTTATTTGTGAGTTAACCAACAAAGACTCTATTGTTTAACCATAAAGCAAAGCCTTTACAGTATATTTGCTCAATACATAAGATACCATTGACCTTACTAGATGATGGTTCAGTCAGACCCGTCTAGTTTCAGAAACTATTCTTTTCAGTACGTGTAATTGTAAGCCAACTGACCACAGACCACTGTAGAATGTACAGTAATATCAACATAATGAACAGTTCTCGCTCTGTCGGCATTCCCAAGTAACCAGTAGAGATCCTCTGAAGCTCCAGTAGCATTTACTGTCAAGTATCGATAATACCATAAATCCAAGGTAGAATCCTGTAGACAAGTCAATTCCCTGCACTAAAAGACAACAACAATTATAATCTTTGTCATTTAATCGACATACCATTTAAGCATTACAGACAAACAACAAATCACATCACCCAAGATCTATTCAACATCTTTTCCAATAAACAATTTCACTAGAGATTCTTGAAAGTAACTCTTTCTCTTTAGCATGATTTTGTATGGAATTATTTGCTAACAGCAAATGCACAGAGTAAGAAACGAGTTCTGCACAAGGTCTCTCTCAGCCTTTATATGGAAAAACAAACAGCAAGACTGACGTAAGTGTTAAACTACTAAGTAAGTTCCAAGAATAGCAACAGTTTAAAGCCATTAACTGGACAAGCAGGGCAGACATAATCTTTTTTGATTTCAGAATATAAACAATCTACTACAAAAGCAGTAGTTGAGGAAGGTCTCATCCTTACTTTCACTTTCACAGCAACAGTTTCTAACTTTGGCTTACTATCAGAATCCGCCAAGACGCAGGCATTGTCATGAAAATGTTTTCTGATAAGTGCCTCTAACATCACCACGCTCACACCGAAACCAAAATCAACAAAAATACAATAAGAGAGAAAGAGTTAATGAAGATAATAATGGATATCTTTATTGATAAAACGACATATAATAACCCCCATCAAGGATAAGTCATCTATCGATTTCTAACCATAGAATTCTGTCTGTCCCAAAAAGATTGCCTTTTGCTACTCATAATTGATGGTATAACCTGCTTCAGAGGTAGTGACTTAGTGAGCTACCTAGATATACAGAAACTATTGGTGTTAACAGACAAGCCTACTCAATTCCATCAGCAACTATTTCTATTAGCACCTCTTACCCTAGTCTAATCATGAAGCAGCAACCAACAAAACATCATGGTCTATAGACTATAATGAAATCACTCCCCAGAATAATCAAAGTGATCAATAAACAGTGAGGTATGCTGTGTATTGTATAGACTGTAAAGCGCAACCACCAGAGAGAAACATGCTTTTAGTTACATATCGTTTCTATAGTTTCTGTTTGCTTATCCATGTTATAATGTTCTAATTGTTATAACATGGAAACGCAAACGCAAAACACAAAGAAACAATGTATTATGTGGCCTTAATTAAAGTAAAACTTAGAGGACAGAGACTTATCAGTAATTGATTGGAAGGTGTCACTTAAATATGGTCCCTGCAGAAAGGAAAAAGAATTTTACGTTATTCCTTTCAGGAAGATTATTTCTTGGATTCGTTCAGTCATTAATAATCAAAACAGTGAGTAGAGAAGCAAGTACTGGGAATAATGGGCTACAAGGAACATGTGAAATAAAATAACTGTTTTGCTCAAACCAGTTTCCTCAGGCCAAGAGCATCAAAGAAGAAATCTATCATCGCTGGACGGAGTGAGAGCCTAGTTGCTTCTTGGGATCTGAAAGTTGTGACTAACCAGAGAAAAAATACAAGATCATGTAGTTGGTCATTTCCAATTCCAGCATCTGGACAGTTTTATTCAATCAAAATCTCTTTGTTGTCGCCTCAAACAGTCTACCAAGATGTTTGTTGTTACAAAAACGAAAGTAAATCCAGACAGGTATTTATGAGACCATAGAATGTTTTGATAACGGGGGTGAAATATGACCACGTTCAACCAAACGTAACATTAGCTGATCTGCCTCCTCAACTTTTCCGTCCAGAACCAATCTTTTGCTAAGCTTCTCACACATCTTAACATCAGGTATCAGATTGCGGGTAAACATCCGACAAGCCACTTTATATGCTGACAGAGGAACACCTTTCTTAAGATAGCTTTCCATAAGTACATAACATGTCTTGGCATCTGATCTCGAAGCTGTCCTCAGAACTTTTCCCAAAAGTTTGTCTGCCTCCTCGAGCTTTCCCAAACCACAAAGCTTCTCAATAACTTGATTATAAACTGTCCTGCATTTCTGCCTCAACATCATCTTCTCCAGTATAGCCACAAGATCATCAACCTTTCCCATTTGGCAGTATCGATGGATCACAGTCCTGTATGTAACAGGGTAGGATCTATACCTTTAGGACGCATCTTCTTCATAAGTTCTGTTGCTTCTGCTATTCTACCTTTTTTTCCCAGTGCATCAACTAAAGTAGTATATGTGAAGACATCAGCGTGTTTGTTGATCAGGTACATGTCATCAAGCACTGAGAGAGCAGCATCTAGCTCATCGTTCTGACAAAAACCATGAATCACTGTAGTGAAATTCACAACATTAATAGCACAACCCTTGTTCAGACACTCCTCCATGAATTTTCTGGCCTCATGTGTTCTCCCATCCCGACAAAGACTCTGGAGCAATAAGTTAATTTCAACTGGACCTGGGAAAAACCCTTTTAGTACCATCTCTCTAACCACATCACAGGCCTCAGAAAATTTCCCTTCCCTACGCAACCCATGCATAAGTACGCTATAAGTAATAGAATTTGGACTCCACCATTGTTCTTCGCTCAAGTTCATCATTTCTCTTGCCTCTAGCGACTTCCCTGTTCGACACATCCCATTTAACAGAGCTGTGTATGACACAGTCTTTGGTTTATATTCATGTGTGGCATAACCTGAAGCAGCTTTGTGGCTTTGTCTACCTCACCCAAACGACAGAAGCCATTGACAACTGCAGTATAAGTTACTACATCAGGAGGGCAATGCCCTTTGAGAGCATTTCGTTAATGAGATCTTTTGCCTTAGACATTCTTCCCTCTGTGCACAAGGCATGAACTATAGCACTATAACCTACCTTATCAATCCGAAAACCTTTTTCTTCAGCATCATTTAGAAACCAAAGAGACTCATCCGCATGATCATGTTTTGTGAGCATATGAATTAGAGTATTGTAAGTCACTTGATCCGCACCAAACCATGCTCCTTCGCCATTTTCTTCATCAAGTTTCTCACTTCCACAATCCGCTTTTCTTTGCAAAGAAAAGCCCATTATGGTATAGTAACTAACTTTATCCGCAAACAACCTTTACTAGGCATTTCCTCTAGTAGTACAATTGCTTCCTCAACTCGATGCAAGTCACAATAAGCTCTGATCATACAGTTATAAGTCACTACATTTGGCACTATACCAACAACTTGCATACGTTCTAGAAACCGTAAAGCTTTCTCTAACCTATTCGCTCTCAAAAAAATGTCAATGGTGGTATTGCAAATCAACAAATCAGGTTCAACTCCAGCTCTCTGCATAAGAGTCAACACCTTCAACGCATCTCTCAGCTGACCTGCCCTACTATATGATACCATTACAAACGAAAAACGCTTGAGGACTTCGATATAAACCTCTACGCTTCATCAGAAGAAGAACTCTTCTAGAACCTTGACACAGTTTAGTCTTACTAAGAACCTCAAGCATTGAGTAATAAACCATAGGATCATGGCGATACCGCCATTGACGATCTGCCCAATAGAAGAACTTAAGAGCAACTCGTTCATCGTCTTGTGAGCGTAAAACAGCACAGACCTGTGATGGCTTAAGACTCCTTAGAAGATTCCTCATTTGGCTTTCATGCTTTGGGTTCCAAGATGACCTGAGGCTAATCAACCTACCTATCTCTCTCACTAAAGGATGCCTAGATTCATCTCCTTCAACATCGAATCTACCAACGTCCTCTCTCGATTGTGGGATCTTCCCAAACGATTCCAGAACAGCAAAATCATCATCACATTCGTCGCCACTTCTTCCATTTTCCTCTTCGTCATCGTCATTTTCTACTTCTTCATCTTCTCCTAATTCATCTATCTCGTCAAACCTATTGAACCCTAGGGTTTTGAATTTCTCCAAACTCAGTATTCAAAGCCGATGACTTTCCGAAACCCAATTGCTCGAATTCTCCTAATTGGTTATCTTCTCGTGAAGAGACTCCCTTTATCACCGGACCACGATTGAAGCCAGGATTTTTCGACGAAGATGTTGAGAAAAATGCATCGTCAGCTTCGCCATTAGAAATTGAGAAAGGTGAAAATCGGATTAAGGGTCTACGAAGAAGCCGATGAACCCTTAAATTCAACATCAATTGAACAAAACAGTAGCGAGAAGCTTCCTCACAAATTTAGCAGCTAAAGTCTGAGGTAACACTGAGCTCTCTCCGTTCTTAACTCGATTGAAAATGATTCCAGAGCTAAGCAACGGAACTGTGCGATTTTGAAATTGAAAGAAGGGGCCAAGGGGTGGAAGACTTATGGACGATAACTAGAAGTCAAAATCGAAAAATAATTTAAAATCGTGGGCTTAAAAGAAAAGGAATGCTTGAAAAGCTAGGATTTTATTTTACCCAAATTTTAATATATTTTTTTAAATTATCCATTATGCCAAATAAGCTTTGAATGGACGAATAAAACCATTTGCGAAGTAAACCACTTGGTTTCTTATCATTCATAAATTATACTCGTAGTAGATGCAGAAAGAAAAAAAAGTGTTTAATTCACACCAAATACTGTTCGTTTTTATAAAAAAATTAAACTAAATCACATCGGACTGGACTATCTCAAAAATAGAATAGTCTAATATATTGATGATTTTGTCTATCCTGTCCACAACAACCAATCGAAACTTTAGTCATTCATTTAACCGATTTTGATAGGTCTATCATATTGATCCTCAAACTTGGTTATAAACAGTTTAAATTGAAACTAAGTATCCAACTTGGTTATAAAACAATTTAAATTGAAAACTAAGAATTAGCTAGACAAAAAAATACCGGAAATGAAAAGTGTAGTATCCGAATCTAGCAACAAATTTTTGTTTGATTAGGAATCAAAATTAAAAATCCTTGTTGACGCCCACAAAAAAAAAATAAAAAATCCCCAATTACCCAAAAGAGCTAAATAAAGAAGTAAAGATTACGCCACGCGACAAAAACAAAACAGAATATAAAGACTAATTTTGTTTTTTTATTCCTTTCCTTCTCATACCCTTTGCGTCGCTGACACCCTTCTGTTACCGTATTTACCTTCGACTCGAGATTCCTCCTTCGCCGGGATATTCCTTATATTATAAACGTAGATTTACTCACATCGCCGATGATGGACGATTCGATTCGGACTGAGAACGGCTCCGTTTCCACTGATCGTGATGGATCGGCTCTTATATTCCTCGGAACGGGATGTTCAAGCGCTGTTCCTAACGCAATGTGCTTGATCCAGCGATCCGATAGTCCTTGCTACGTTTGCTCTCAGTCGCTTTCGATCCCTCCAGAGAAAAATCCTGATTACAGGTACATTCTCTTGTTGTACTGGTTTGCTTCTCTGGTGATTCCAATGCGAGTCCGAAATTTTCAGAGATTTTCGAGTGTGGAGTTGTTATTTAGGGTTTTTATTCCGTAAGTCTATGATTCAGCTGATTTTATTTGCTTATGACATTGAACTAATTTCGATTTCCTTAAGATTGAGATTGGGATCACATTCAATTAGTTTAGTTTTGTGTTTTACTTTGATCCATGGTGTTGAGTTGAATCATATGAAGCCTTTAAGATTTATGTGTGGTGATGAAGATCCATCTTATAGATTAGTTTGCTTGTAGACAAAACTCATTGCAAGAGATATTGTGATTTTTTGGCAGGGGGAATACTTCATTGCTGATTGATTATTATTGCCAAAGTGATGGCAAACATAAGTACATTCAAATCGATGTTGGAAAGACTTTCAGAGAGCAAGTCCTTCGTTGGTTTACTCTTCACAAGATTCCTCAACTTGATTCTGTAAGTCGTGATACAATCGTTTTGTTTCTCTAAAGTCTGCCCATAGAGATCTTCTTTTTCTGAATGCCTGAGATAGGTATGAAATAAAGCTAACGTGGACCAAATTCTTAATCTTTGGATCGTAATTTTCTAGTTTTCCTACCTTAATCTGAAGCTCTCAGTGTATATTAGGACTAATCTTTGCATGAACTGCAGATAATTTTGACTCATGAGCATGCTGATGCGGTACTTGGCCTGGATGATATACGTTCTGTACAACCTTTTAGTCCTACTAATGATATAGATCCTACTCCAATTTTCGTAAGCCAGTACACTATGGACAGGTAATAACATCTTTATGATCTTTGGAAACTTCTATTTGACCTTTTAGACTTTGAAGCTGTAGTTTCGACAATCACATGCTTTTTCTGAAAACAGTCTTGCTGTGAAGTTCCCATATTTGGTTCAGAAGAAACTTAAAGAAGGCCAAGAAGTTAGGCGAGTAACACAGCTGGATTGGAGAGTAATTGAAGAAGATTGTGAGAAGCCATTTATAGCTTCGGACGTATCATTCACGCCACTTCCTGTAAGTTTCGCAAAGCCTCGTTAGAAAGAGCGAATCATCTCTCCTGCTGATCTTTCTGGAGACTCAAATCTTATTTGTGCCGTAGGTAATGCATGGAGAAGACTATGTCTGTCTTGGTTTCCTATTTGGCAAAAAAATCAAGAGTGGCATATATATCTGATGTATCACGCTTTCCTCCAAACACTGCGTATCGTAAGTGTAACAAATACTTAGTGCGTCTGTGTTTTGCTATACATGAAGAAGATATCTCAGACTTCATTTGCCTTTGGATTATACAGTTATATCGAAATCTGGTGGTGGACAACTGGATCTCCTTATCTTAGATACATTATATAAGGTAACACATATCATCCTTATGCGTTAAAGTCTGAATTTTTATGTTTAAGGTGACCTGATGTTTTCACATTTTTTTTCTCCTTGGCTGTGATTGCAGACAGGATCCCACACACCCACTTATGTTTCCCGCAGGTTAGTATAATTTGAATGTATGTTTTTGTTTTTTGTGTATGGTTTATGTATGCTAACTTTGATTTACTGTAGACACTAGACACAATCAAAAGACTGAGTCCGAAAAGGGCTCTTCTAATCGGGATGACTCACGAGTTTGATCACCACAAGGACAACGAGTTTCTTGAAGAATGGTCTAAAAGGTAGAAAACTATTACATCATCAATCTGAAGAATCCATACATAAAAGACGAGAGTAATCTTATTTGTTGCAATGTTGTGTTTTTGTTAGGGAAGGAATTTTAGTAAAACTAGCTCACGATGGCTTGAGAGTCCCCAATAGACCTATGAAGAGGTGAAAATGATTACTTGGCCTTTCTCATTTAGAAAACTAAGACTGTTGCATTTTTTTTGTTTATTGACCTTTTTCTGGTTAATTGAATCTCTTTAGGCTGAATAACTAGATTAGAAGATGAAGATGGTTGTGGGTCTTCTTGTCTTAAGAGATACAGAGAGCAGTAGAGAAGAGAGAAACAGTTTTCTTAAAGATGCCTTTACTCGCATGGCTTCATATCAAAGATTCAAAATTATCACTATAGTTTTTTTTGAGTGTTTTTCTCTTAAGTTGGGATTTTGGTTTATTCCAAAATTATTGTTAGGATTTCTGACCGAACTAAAACTGATTTATCATCTTTTGATTTGTTTATTTCCAGATATACCTGATAAAATAAAATAAAAACAGTTCCTCTCAACACTACTTTTATGCATGAAATTTTGATTACATATATTGTAAAAATGAGTTTGAGTTGGTTATTTTAAATGTCAAAACTACTTTATACACAAAGTTTTGATATTTTGATAGCCACGGAATATCCACATAAATTTGATTTGGATATTTTAAAATTATTTTAAAATTTCTACATATATTATTGTAAAGAAGAAGGAAGTATTATTTTCCTAGGTAATTCTAAATCAGCTTCCTTTAATAGGAATTACCTTAAAAATAATATTTAGAAAAAGCGTATGATCCGACATGAGAGTAAACAATAAATGTTAAGACCATGTCAAGGCAGGTCAGTCTGAGAAAATTGTTTACAACACCACATGTCCAGATCGCTTAACCACATCAGCAACATCCGGTTGATAGATTGCGTTACCCTGAATAGCATTGTAACCCTCATCAACGATGATTCTCAGTGCAACAGGAGACATTTGTAGTCTATTTCTAAGAATGATATCAAATTCCAGGGTAGAAAACTCATTGTATGAGCATTTAGTTACTATAAATAGTTTGGGTTGAGATAAAGTAGAAACTTCGAATTTTTTAGTTATTAGAAATTACATGGTAGAAAGCTCGAATTATTAATAACCATATGTGAGTGAATTTTCAAAAAATGAACTTCTCTAAAATTTTGGATAGTGCATCGCATGGACAAATTTTGCATCACAATAGCTTACTAAACCTATTGATAATTTTGATTCATTAAGAAATGTTTAATTTTTTAGTTTTTATATCCTCTAAATCTTATGGTTCTCTTGAATAATAGTTTTTTTTTATATAATCTAATGATGTTTTGCTTGATTATGGTACTCTTCTATGGATTTTATGTATGTCTTCATTCTCTTGTTTTGAGCCATGCTTTTGAATTTGATGTTTTTATGAGTGATTCATTTATGAAGTTCTTCTATGCATCTTTATCTTCGAGTTTATTTTTCATTTGAGTCATGCTCTTGAAATATTAATCTAATGCTCTTAGAACATCCTAGTTGTTAATGTCTACGTTCCTTTTTTTTTTTTTTTTTTGATAAAACGTTTAATTCTTCTGAATCATAAACTTCTTTGATTAACTTTAATTTAAATGGAAATGTCTCTAAATCTTCTAAAAACAAATTTGAGTCCTGTTTGATTTGGACTGAATCTGTTGTTTTGATTTTGTTATACTCGTGTAAACTTCTTTGATCAACTTTAAATCTCAATGGAATTGTGGCTGAATCTTTTCTAATTAAATTAAACTGGAATTTGAATCTTGCATTATTTTATGAATTTGAAGATTCAGACGTTTCTTAGTTTTTGATTAAGACTGAATCTGTGTCTAAATCCACTGAATGTTCTCCTATATGATGGTTTGATGATTGCTTAATGAATCATTTGAATCTTCTTTGTCCTCTGGTTTTGTCAATTCGTTTGATGCATAATGAATCATTTGAAGAATCTAGTATATGAAAATCATCTTAATGAGAATTTGGTGTTTGATCATTTGCAAAAATAGACATTTCTTAATGAATCCTCTTGATACACATGCTTGAACAATTTGGTGTTTACTCTCATCTAGTTTAATTTGGTGTTT